>PVKS010001502.1:0-140318 GCA_004027875.1 Aplodontia rufa
GGTGCTTAACCACTGAGCCACATCCCCAACCCTTTTTATTTTTTATTTTGAGACAAGGTCCTGCTAAGTTACTGAGGCTGACTTTGAACTTGCTATCCTCCTGCCTCAGCCTCCCAAGCCACTAGGATTACAGGTATGTGCCACTGCACCTGGCCCCTGGCTCACATTCAAAGCTAGCACTTTGGTTCTGTCACTCTCCTTCCTTCTTCCATTCATAGGGACTGTTGGGATTACACAGGGCCCAAACAAAAACTTCGGGATAATATCACCATCTCAAGGTCCACCAATTTTCAATTTTAATTCTACCTGCAACCTTAATTATCCTTTTGCATGTAACCTGCTAGCACCTCGATCTTGGACTTTCTGGCTTCTGGAGTTATGAGTGATAAAGTTCTATTACTGATATATTTCTCAGTCTAAGATATTTTGCTACATTAGCAGGAAGGGACATAGAGGATCTGGAGATTAAGCTGTGGACCATGCTCTCCGGGGAAAATTGTGCAGTGTCCACCAAAAGGCTTGTACAATAAGGTTCCTAGCAGGCTCAGTGCATTCCTGCTGCTGTAGCAGAATATCTTAGACTGAGAAATACATCAAGAACAGAACTTCGTTACTCACAGTTCCAGAGGCTGGGAAGTCCAAGGTCGAGGTGCTAGCAGATTCATGGCTGGTGACGTTGAGGCTCATGGTCTTCAAGATGGTGCTTGGGATGGTTTGGATATGCCATGTTCCCCAAAAGTTCATGTGTTGAAGACTCAGTTCCCAACACAGCAATGGCCAGAGGTTATTCTTTGGTGAAGTGATTGGGTAGGGAAACTGAGGCATCATGAAGACCCCCCCCCCAGGATTGAACCCAAGGGTGCTTAACCACTGAGTCACATCCCCAGCCCTTTTTTATTTCTTATTTTGAGACAGGGCCTCACTAAGTTACTCAAGACCTCACTCAACGGCCTCCCGTGTACTGGGCAAGTTGCTGAGGCTAACTCTGAACTTGTGATCCTCCTTCCTCAGCCTCCCAAATCATGGGGAGCCACCGCGCCCAGCACCTGCCCTGCTTTCAAACCCTAATTCTTGCAATCAAGTCTGAAAGATTTCAGACATATCACTCAAAGTAATAAGTGAGTTTATTGAAGGGATAGGGAAAGGGAAAGGGGGTCACTCTCAAGGGAGAGAGTGGGACCTCTCAGAGAGAAGAGGGACAATGTGCCCCTCCTGCACTCCAGTTTTATTGGGGATGCCAGAGAAGTTTCCAGAGAATCCCACTCACGTCCACCTCTTGATTTTTGACTGACAGCAATATGACATCAGACTTTCAAGTCCTCACTGCCATGACAACTCTAGGTCACCTTAGTCCCCGCTGATCAGTTCTAATTGGATTCTTACAGATTTTATGGCTGGGAGAAATTATCCTTATCTCCTTGAGTTTTGGGATCTGGGCTATGAACAGGGTCACAAAGGCCTCCCGCTTCAGGCTAACTTTGATTTACCAGCACTGTTTTGGGCCTGTATTTCTCCTGCCGATAACAGTTTGCAGAGGGTGGGACGTAGCCTGTCTGTGTAGGCCAGGCAGGGCTACGGGTACATTTCTTCTTAGAGATTCGGAAAGCATACGGAGGTCAGCACCGTTTTATAGAATTATTCTCTTAACCTGGCGTTCCCACCATTCGCATCCGTCTGTCCTGTAATAGAAGAAAGTCACTGGGAGGTGCCTTGGGGAATCCATCTTGTTCCTGGCCCCAGCCCTCCTTTCCTCTCTGGTTCTCACCCCCCCTTTCTCTCTCTTTCTCCCTCCCTCCCTCGCTCTCCTTCCTGGCTGCCAAGGGCTGACAGCTTCCTTCCACTATGATTTTTGCCTTTCTCAGACCCAGAGCGATGGAATGGGCCAACCGTGGACTGAAACCATGAGACAGAATAAACCTTTCCTAAGCTGTTCGTGTGGGGTTTTGCTAATAGCAACGGAAGCTGACTAACAGAAGGCTTCCTACTGGGTCCTCCCACAGCAGAAGCTGGGTGAGTTCCCTTGCACCCTTCTAGAAGGGTGCTAAACCCAGCCCTGTGGCATATCTGCCTTCCAAGGGCTCTTCCTCTTAGCACCACCACCTTGGGGGTAAGTTCCAATGAATGAATTTTGAAGCAACTCCTATGTTCAAGCCACAGCACAAATTTATCAAGAGCTCAGAACTGGAAAAAGACTTGCTCTCCATCAATAGCAGAATAGACTGACACATTACAGTATAGTCGCCTAATATTCGGCTGCACTGCAATGAAAAAGAATGCTACCCACAATGACATGAATGAATTTCACAGAAATAAAGTTACAGAGCAGGATTTAGAGGGCCCATGATATATGCTCTCATTTACAGGAAGTTGGGAACAAGCAAAACCAATCCATGGCTCAAGAGCCCAAACCGCGTTACTTCTGAGGGGTAGATACAGACGGTGAAGGACGCAAAGAACAGGAACGATTCTCAACCTTCACCTCGGGGTAGTCGCATTTATGTAGATATTTGCACTGATGTGGAGAAATTCATTGAGCTTTACCATGTATGTGTTATACTTCAGAAAAATTGGAGTCCAGGTGTGTGTGTGTGCGTGTGTGTTTTCCTCGTGCTAGGGCTCGAATCAGTGGCCTCCCGGGTACTGGACGAGTTTTGGGCCACTAAGCTGTATCTCCAGCTGAAGGAATCCTTATGTTTCGGGAGCAATGGGAAACAACCGCAGGGTCTTAAGCAGCAACATGACGTAATCTGATGTTCATTTATTAAAGGTTGATCAAGGGGCTGGAGCGGAGGCTTAGCGGTTACGGTGCTTGCCTGCTGTGCGTGAGTACGCGAGTTCAAACCCCAGCACCACGTACACAATGTAGTGTCGGAGCAATGAAAGCCACATGAAAAACTAAATAAAATTGATTTTCTCTTTCTCTCACTCTTAAAAAAAAAGATTGATATATCTGTTGGGTGGAAAATAGATGAAATGAGAGAGATCCATTGAGATTTCCGAGACAGGCAAAGGTGTCCTGGACTTGGAGAGTACTGTTGGAAACAGAAGTGGGTGGTTCAAAGATATTTAGGAGGAAGAATCAACAGGACATGAGTTAGGAGGCAGGTGAATAGATGGATGGGTGATGGATGATGGATGGACAGGTGGACGGACAATAGGACGGATGGATAAATGGGTGGTTGGGTTGGTGGCTGAAGGGACAGATTAGGTGGGTGGATGGGTGGGTGCCCAGATGGGTAGAGGAGTAGGCGGGTGGGGGAATAGGTGAACTGGTGGATGGGTAGACATCTTCAAGAGGACAGACTCCACTCTAGTTGTTGGTGTCCAAATCATGTGGATGAATCACACCAGTCAGTAAGCACAACAGCTTTCCCCTGAGACATCTGTGTTTATACTCTGGTAGCTCCCCAGTGCCCCAGGGAGAAAAACTAGTTACTACAATGCCCATCAGGGAGCAGAAACTTACAAATAGGCTGGTTTAATGAGATGCAAGGATCTCCCAACCCTCTGGGCATTGCAGGGAAAGTGCGGTATACCCAAGTGAATGGGGGCGGGGATGAAGGAGGCAGAAGTGGAAAGAGCTCCAAGCACGTCCCTTTAGAAGCACAGGTCCTCTTTCACCTCTCATTTGTCACTGCCACCAAATCACCATCACCAGTCCCTTTAGAAGCACAGGTCCTCTTTCACCTCTCATTTGTCACTGCCACCAAATCACCATCACCATCCCCTTCTGCAGCGTCTCCGCCATCCCCATTCCCTCTACGACTGTCATGTAAATGTGTTGAGGACTGCAAAATGTAATACCTGAGTCAGGTCAAAGATGTGGGGTTGTAGGCTCCCCTCTGGTGGAAGGAAACGACTTCCCTCTTGTACGGGACCTCAGCTTTTCTCTGCAGTGGCTGGCCTTCCAATCCCTGGACGGCCAGCAAAGCCACGTGGTCCAAACTATTTGCCCCTGTGATCCATTCCTGTCACTTCATAGCATCAGGAGAGCCAAGGAAGTAAGGGGAAAGGCCTGGCAGCACAGGGAAAGTGGCTGTTTGCAGAGGCAAGAAGGTCTGAAAGCCTACCAGGGGGTGCCCCAGATGATGATCCAGACCCTGAACCCCGGCTGCAGGTGTCCCAAAACTAGGTTCACACGTGTTCCCTAGACCTTGGAACTGGCTAATTTCTCTCCCTGTGGGAGTCTGAAAGATCAGCCTCCAGAGCTTTCTCTCCCCTCCCCAGGCAGGCTGAGTCTGTGCTCTGTGGGTAAACAACATTCCCTTATTTACCTGGTAGCAGGACTGAGCAATTCCTTCCACCCACCCCCATCAGAGGCGGCACCAGGACTCAGGGTGGGGGCTGGTGCCCTACAACACTCAGGGATGGAAGACCCAGCATCCAGGGGAGGACTATGATCTCATACCAGCCACAGGGATCCGGAGGTGGGACTGCAAAGTCACAGTCACTATTCAACTCCCAGGCCTGTCTGGGCTTTCTACACCTGGGAGAGGCTCAAGTCATCATGCCCCAGAGCTGTGATTTCATTCAGTTATCCTACACCCTGAATCCAAACTGAAACAGAGCCATGGGATCTCCTTCCTCCCTGAGCGGATGCCTAGTACTTTAAAACCCTGCATGCTTTGAACGCTCCCCCCAACCCTTAGCCCTGTGTCCTGGCTCGCCCTCCCTCCAGCTGTCACTCAATCCTGTCTCCTGGACAGTGCAGCCAGCGGGTGGTGCTCAGCTCAGGAATTCTGCAGTTTTCTTTCTGCAGGCAGCTCTAACCTACTGCAGTCACTGGCCAAACCAACTAGCCTGCAGCTGCTGGGAGGTGAGGGTCTGGAGCAGGGTACAGCTGTGCCAGCTGTTGGAGATCGATTACATTACGAGCTCGACCGTGACTCACATTCCATCACAGGGGAAATGCGCAAAAGTTATATGCGTCGTTGGGGTGCCAAAAATCATCTTGGTTTTGTCTTGCAAGATGTTCAGCTTGCAGAGCGTGGGGCAGACGGAGGAAGGGGGTGGGGAGGAGGCAAGGGGAGCAGATCTGTCTCCAGCCGACTCTGCCTGTCACACACCCTCCATCGCCTCTAATAACAACACTCAGCATTTAATCAGCCCCTTTGTGGAAGCAGGCGATGTCACACTCATTAATTAGTTAATCCACATAGTCCCCTGGGAGGAGGGGCCATGTTATTATCCCCACTGGGACCCAGAGGGAAACTGAGGCTAGAGTGGGAATTTAGCCTGGAGCACACCCAGCAGCTGGACCAGGACTAGTCTATGGCTTACCATTGGTTCCAGTGCCCTCACTCTTGTCCTCCCCAGCTCCAGTCTACTCGTGACCCTGGTGACTGTCTCCAGAGACCCCTGGCCAAACTCAGTCAGAATTGGCCTGGAAGGTTCGCTAAGACATTGGAGCTTGGTGGCTGCAAAAGGAGGCTGATCTTCTAAAGGGCCTCAGAACTAGGGGTGGAGGTGGTAGTGCCCCCTCCCCCATCATCAACGGTCAGCTTCCTGTGCTGGCAATTCTAGGCTTTGACTGTGGTTTTAGAACAGAAAGGAAGAACATTTCCACCAGGAGGCACAATTGGGGTTGCAGTGAATTGGAAACTGACTACCACCTGACCACTTGGGGATTCCCCATCCCTCAGTGCTGGGGAGCAAACCCAGGGGCACTCTGTCACTGAGTTATATCCCCACCCCTTTTTATTTTTCTTTACTCACTAAGTTGCTCAGGCTGGTGTTGAACTTGTGACCCTCTGTCTCAGTCTCCTGAGAAGTGTGCACCACTGCAAAGGGTGGAGCCCGGGGCCGAGGGCCCTCCTGGAGTACCTCTGTCCTTGCATTCAGCGCTCACTGTAACAGAAGCCTGTCGAGACATTTTACAACTGGAAGCCCCAAAGGCTCAGCCCTCAAGAATGAGGACTTAGGTCAGTCATGGAGCAAAGAATCCTGACCAAAGAGATGCAGGCAAGAGGCAAGCCTGAGGGGGGAATAAGGAACTGGAGGAAGGAAGTCATAAATACCTTCTAGAAGTTTGCTATCAGTTACAAGAAAGAATGCAGCCTCTACCTGAATGTCCTTGTTTGTCACTGGAGTCTAAATAATTAACTACTTCTTTTGTCTTTTGCTAGGGGGTGGATGCTGGGGATTGAGCCCAGGGCCTTGGGCAGGCTAAGCCTTCATTCCACCAGTAAACTACACCCCCAGCCTCTGCCTTTTTAAAATTGGAATGATCACAATTCAAAACATTTTTTATCTTTCCTTTTCCTTTTCCCCAGTATTTATAATAGCAGTGTTTGTCAAACTCTAATGTGCATACAAATCACCCAGGGATCTGGTGAATAGGCTGAGATTCTTGGGTCTGAGATTCTGCATTTCTAACAAGCTCCCCAGTGGTGCCAATGACACACACAGGAGCTGCAAGAGTTCAAAGGATCTGGTGGTGGTGGTTAAACGCACCCTTTAATCCAGCTGTTGAATGCCCAGATGAAATCACTACAGAACCTGAGGAGGAATGGACATCACCTGGAAGATCTTGATTAATAGTAGCCTCATCAATCTGGAAGTGGCTGAGCATGGAGAACTGGAATCTGTTGGGTGAGGACAACTTTGGATGAATGAGAAGGAGTGTGAGTGTGTGTGTGCCCATGGACTCCAGGGTTTGTGTGCACCGAGCAGCTAAAGGGCAGAATGTAGTAGACCATTTTTTGAGTGACAGTTTGGATCATGATTTTTCCTTCTTTGGGGGACTTCTCCCTACATGGAAGAGTGGGCCAACAGTTTATATTACATCTATGACATGTTTGTATTATATTACTTTCTGACCCGGCCTTAGCTGACTGATCATAGGTCACGTAGGACCAATAGTTTTTTCTTCTGGGAATTTGGAACTTTGAACAAGATGACATCAAGTCCAACTGTTTTGATTCTGATGAACTGCATGATCTCATATAAAGGTCTCTGGACTATGATTGCTAGTCAGTCCCTAAAGGCTCACTGGTCTCTGTCCTTCCTTGAATTCCTTGCTGTGTCCCCACTCCTTTTTTTTTCTTTTTTTTTAAACCTAAGCTGCAGTTTGCCTTCAAAATAACCATAAATAACACCTAATCCTCCCAGGCACACCTGCACCTGCTTCAACAGAGGGAAGACTGCCCTGGACTCATAGCTTCACTCTCAGCCAAATGTCCTGGTAGATTTCAGGCCAGGTTCCACCTCCGCCTGCCTTACATACACCCCCTTGTACTCAACCTGTGGCTCCCACTCACTAAATTGCAGCCAACACCCTGATTTCTTCGCATGACAACAGGACTCAGGAAATGCGTTAGAGGCACTACCCCTGGCTGAAGCATGTTACTCCTCTTTTTTGCTGCTGCTGATCTGCTCGACCTTAGAGACCCAGATGAGTCATCATGGCCTTCCAGACCCACCCCCAGGTCTTTCTTCCCAGTCTCTTCTAAGGGCGCTGTCAGCTCTCTGGGCAGCTAGCTCTCTGCTTAGCCCCCATCCGTCTGCCTCCCCAGTAGACTGAGATCCTTGAGGGCAGGAGCCCCCGTTCTGCTTCTCTGTGCGCCCACCCACTCCCTCCGCTCTGCACAACGCATGGGCATTGCAGTGCCCCTGCTAAAGAGCAGCTTTCAGGAAGGCGTGTTCAGTGACTTCCAGCCCAGAATGAATGGGCGTGTGTGAAGAAGAACAGGAGGGGCGATTTTCTTCTTATACCAGAATTCAAAACTGACCAAGCGCCCCTTTGGGTGTCAGGCTGGATGCTGGGCATGGTGGGGTGGTGGAGGGGAATACCTGATGATGTGCTCCGACTCCTAAAGGAGCTGCTCAGTCACCCCGAGGAGGTGGAGCCCATCTCTCTTTCCTCCCTCCCGATGAACCAGTTCTCCAGTGATCCTACTTGGTTTTTTTTTTCCTCTCCCACGCTAAACCCGGTCACGAGGGGCCTGAAGGAGGAGGACCCAGGCAGCTCCCATCCCCGCATGCAGTGCGGCGGGTCCAGCGCTCCCGGCCGCCCCCCATTCCCGGCCGGGGCCAGCGCCCAGCGCCCACCGCCCCAACCCGCGGGGCCCGCGCCCGCCAAAGACTCCGCTCTCTCGGGCCTCGGCGTCGCTCCCCTCCCTGGCGCCAGAGGGCGCTGCGGCCCCACGGCCGTCGCCATGGTCACCGCTGGCGGCGGAGTGGGGTTTACGTAAAGGACGCAGCGTCCCCCGGGGGGCGGAGGCGGCCTTCGCGCCGGCGCCGGCGCCCTGCGGAAGCGGCGTTAGTGAATCGGGGCCTTGGGGAGCCCAGGATGGAGGTGGCGGTCGCCGCGGCGGTGGCGGGCCGAGCCCTGCGGCGGGCGCGAGGTAAGGAGGGCCTGGGGCGCGGCGAGCCGGGGCCCCCAGCGCGGGCGCGGTGCAGGCAGCGCGGCGGGCTGGGCAGTGTCCAGGGCGCGCGGCGGCCGGCAGGTCCGGCGGCTGCCAGGCGCGCCCGTGGCAGGTGTGAGGTCCGCGGAGCCCGCGGCCCCGTGTGGGGATGGTGACACCCGAGGCGCGGGTGTGGGCAGCGTGGGTCCTGCACAGGCGTCTTGGCACGGGTGTCGGAAGACTCCCCCCACCTTGGTGTGGCGGTGGCCGCCCAGGTGTGAGGCGGTTGCAGTCTCTGTACAGGTAGGTG
This sequence comes from Aplodontia rufa, assembly GCA_004027875.1. Lineage (NCBI taxonomy): Eukaryota > Metazoa > Chordata > Mammalia > Rodentia > Aplodontiidae > Aplodontia > Aplodontia rufa. Next base: position 8,656 of record PVKS010001502.1, read on the forward strand.
ATGCGCACAGCCCTCGGGCTGGCTCGGGGCGGGTGGACAGCTGGTGCTGGCAAGGTGGTGCCGCTGGCAGGGGTGTTAGGAAGTGCTGCCTCTGCCTAGGTGCTGGGATGGTTCTGGCCTTGGACTTGACATGATCTGGGTGATCTGGGCTGTTAACACTGGAGTCTTGAAGAATCGGTGTCCTCAGCATGGCTGGAGTCCCTGGCATGACTTCCTACATGCAATGGCTTGGCTCCGTTGGATACCCAGGGCTGTCTGGCAGACTCTGGGTGGATGGGAAGGTAAATGGTCACCCTCCCACCCTGAAGATGATGAGGGCCGTCGCCTTTGTCAGGGGGCCCCAGCTTTAATGCCTGTTGGGTATAATGGACTGAGGGCTGGAGAAAGTTGGTGTGCTTTATAATGGGTGTGAAAAAGAGACACCAGGAAATTTGCTTCCAACACAAGGTTTCTAATGGTGACCCAGACAGAGACCCCAGCCTAGGTACTAGTATTGTTCAGGGGGCATGAATTTCTCCAGCTTTGGGGTAAACAAGAGGGATGGATGGTTCTCACTGGTGATCTTGAACATGTCATGAGAATTGTGAAAGTGCTGAGAGGTGTCAGAGGGTTGGGCTGTGTGGTGCCCCATCTGCCTGTCGTCCCCTGGCCCTTCCTTCTTGTGGGGTGGATGGGTTCACTGCTGGGAGTTGCCTCTATGATGCTTGGAAACCTTTCGGTCCAGATGATCATTTGTGGGATACTTGGAAGGTGATTCTGCAGCTACTGGGAATGTGCTGAGATCACGTCTCCCCTCACCACTCCTTTGGAAAGCTCTGGTTGAGGGTCATGCTCAGTGTCACAGGGAGTCCTCCTTCAGAGAGGGACAGTTTCTAGACCTCCACAGAAATCTTAGGATGTGGGGGGAAATCTTCCAGTCTTTGTGGATCTCTTGGAGGAAGTGGCATCGGGGATAGAAGAACAGAAGGGGTGAGCTTGGAAGGGTCCGAGGAAAACGTTTTAGGAGTCCAAAAAGATAAGAGTGAGGATATTGCAGTCTAGGGTGGCAGGTGGTCACTGATACAGTAAGGTGGATGCTTGGAGATACTGCTGATTTCCCTGAAGCTGGAGTACTGTCCAGTGCATTTGGAGCTGGATAACTTGAATTCCAGTTTTGGCTGTGTGACCTTGAGCAGGTGACGCTACCTCTCAGGGCCACCTCACATGGTAATCAGTGGTCATAAAGAATGAAAGGAGATGGTACACATGGAAACCCTCTGTCAACAGCGAAAGACTGTAGAAAGATCAGGGGTTCTCTTCAGGTAAAGAGACCAAGGCAGGAGGCTGGAGGCCGTAGGAAATGGGAGGCCTAGACTGTGGTTCGGATGGAAGGGAGCCGGAAGGTTGAGGACTTGTCATAGGGAATTAGAGGCCCTGAGCGTACATGCTGGTGGGGAAAGTGGGATCTGTTGACACTGTGAGTCAGCTACTCAGCTGGAACCAGGCCCTGGGTCTCCCGAGGACGGTTTCGAGCATGGCCGCAGTGACTTTGGAGTCCTCCAGGAGTGGCCCAAACAGCCCGAAGCCCTTTGCTTGGGCTGCAGACACGCCTCATCATGTGGGTAGGTCTGGGAGGTGTCTGTGGCTGACAGATCTAGGGTACCTGTGTGGGAAGGAGAACTGGGAAGTGTGTGTTTTCTCTGGAGAATTCCCCTTGGCTCTGGGTGCTAAGGTGGGGGGAGGGCTGGGGAGCAGTCGCATCAGCATTTTGGGGGCTGTGGCCTGAAGAAAGTGAAGTGGGTCGGGACATCCACAGAGTGGGCTCACGGATGGGTGGTCCTATGAGGGAAGTCGAGGCTGGATGGCAGAGACTGGAGACAGGGGGAGGAAAGGGGGCAGTGAGCACCCTTAGAGGGTGCTCCAAGGTAGCAAGGTGTGGTGAGAACTCTCCCAGGTCTCATCTGCTGATGTGGCTCCACTTCTGGCCGAAGGACCTTCCTGGGTGGGGAAGACGAGGGAGGCTACAAATTGCTTTGCTTTCAGCCACCAGAAGCCTAATTCCTGACAAGGGACTGCAGAACCTGAATTGCAGACCCTCATGGTCAGGAGGCTTGGTGCAAGAAAGCCCATTTCTGTTGAACCCAGGCCTGTTTCTTGAACATTCCATGTGGGAGTCTGCTGTGGCCAGCAACCCATTTCAAAGCTTGCTTCCTGAGGCAGAAAGTTTTGGTTTGTGACCAGGCTGCAGTGTTGAACCACTGCTGGTGTAGGACATGGCCTTGCCAGGCCCAGGGTGGTGAACTGAGTTTTCCATGCTGTGGGGCTCATCCTGTGCCAGTGGCTGCCACTTAGACACTGGCGTGACATTGCAAGGGCTTCCTTGGTTATTCCCAGCTTGGTCTGAGGGGTGCCAGAGGCCTCCCATACACCCCCCGCAGTGCCTTTCTACCTCCCGGAGGACTTGGTTGGCACTTCAGCTCCAGAGCTCTCTGAAGTCCAGAGTCCATTAAGGAGAGAATGTTGAGTGTTCCTGTCCCCTCAGCTCACCCTCCACACCTCCGCCTGGTTGTTCTGATTGGTGGCTCAGCCTTATGGTTTTGGGCTCCAGGAGCCCTTTTCAGCCACCCCTTGCCATCTGCTTGGGATGCTGGGACTGTGCGCAGCCGAGCTGAGCTGCAGGCAGGGCAGATCAGAAGATGCAAAGAGGAGGAGTTGGCCTCTGTTCCCCAAAAGCAGAGTCCAGCTTTTTTCCCGAACTTTCTCCCCAGTCCTGGGGGCTTCAGGCAGTCGGGAGCCCTGTCTGGTGACCAGCCCTTGTCACTGTGCACAGATGCTGATTTTGACAGACTCCAGCTGAGGCAGGGGCTGGTAACACAGGAGTGGACCCTGAGGGCAGGTCACATCTGGAGCTGAGATTTTTCAGCTCTCGTCCTTAGCCCCATTCCCATTTCCTTTATCTGTGTTTCTCCAGAAGTTGCTTTACTCAGCTCCTGGCAACCTTTCCTTCCTCAGCTGCCCCATAAATCATGGTGCCCAACTGCTGTGCCTGAGGGGTGCCAGGGAATCAGGCGTCTCTGGCCAGAGGCTGCCGACCAGAACTGGGAGCACCAGGTCAGATGGCCACAGCTGAAGGCACAGCCTGTCAGTGGAAGCCACTGTGTGCTCTGTCCTTCCCAGGCCAGAGGGGGACTTCAGCGTTTAATCACCTGTTGGCCCAGCACTCCATCCGAGTTCAATTTCTCACCAGAATGGCTTTACATTACACTCCAGTGGACCGGGCAAGTGGCGCTGGGGGAAATATCAATGAGTATGTGGTCAGAGGAAGATAAATCTTTTAGAACCGCGGAGCCCAGGACATTGGAGGATGTGGTTATCTCCCCAGCAGGCCTGAAAACTGTTTATGTTGGTTTCTTTTTTTTTTTTTTTTTTTCTCTCCTTTTCCGATACCCACTTAGGCTGGGCTCTGTCTTTCTGGGTCAAACGGGGAAGTGTATGTGCGTAGGGGCTTGGAAGACCTGGGAAGCTGCCTGGTGGTGGGATTTCTTTGCTGCTGAGGAATCCAGGGAGATGATTGGAGGGGATCAGTGTGGCCGGGGGTGTTAAGCAGCAACACCCAAGTCCTCTACTGGGTTGAGGTTGGGAGCAGGGACGGGGCTGCTTGGACCGCAGGGCTGCCCAGGAAGTGCACGTGTGTGCAGCCGCGTGTGCCCGCAAGCGTGTCTGTGGGAAGTGAGGGCTGAGGGGGCGTGGAGCGGCTGGTGGCGTGGGAATTTGTGGGCTCCAGTGTCTGGCTGGCCTGGTGTCAGTGGGTGTGTGAAGCGGGGCGTTGCTGGGCTCCTGGTGGCAGCAGGAGGGAGCACTGGAGCAGGCGGAGGCACCCTTGCAGCTTGGGGAGGTAGGAGGGGGGCTCTGACCCTCAGGGGTGATTCGCCAGAGAGGAGCCTCTCTGCTTTGTCAGTATTCCTTAGAAGGAAGCCTGGGCTGGGGTTGTGGCTCCCGGCGGGGGGGGGGGTGTCTCACAGGCCTGCCTCTGCACTTCTCCAGCCACCTGGAAGTCATCTGGGGACAGTCCACCCAGTGACAGAAGAGAGCCTTGACACTGTGGCTCTTATGCCTTTAGACTCTGAGGGCAAGCTCTCCACACCTCAGTTTCCTTATCTGTGAGGTGGGGACAGTCAGCCTCCCACGCAGGAGAGTCGTGAGAGTTCCTCAGTGGAAAGCCTGGCAAGCGTGGAGATCAGAGGAAAGGGAGCGCTCAGTAAATGTTTTTGCTCTTGCAGCCAGAATCTTTTCACAGCGAAGTGGTTACATCATGATCTGCATAGGTTAGGTTCCAGTACTTAGTGAGGAGCCCTTGGGGTGCATGAAATCTTGCATAGCTGTCGGGTGGTGTCACATGCAAGAATGTGCTAGCCCCCCCGGAAGGCCTCCACCTGGATTCCTGGGAAGCTGTTTCTTGAGCACCGACTGTGGGTTGGGGTTGGAGAGGGCCTTGTAAAGGTGCTGGACGTACCAGAGCTTAAGTGTAGATTCTGCCCTGGGGGCTGGCTTTCAAGGAGACACATGAAATTTCTAGAAGCGGGTACTACTAGAGGTCAAAGGTGTGGAAGAAACTTGAACCAGGGCGATCAGGAGAGACTCTGGCCCTGGCCTTTAACCCAGGCCCTCAGAAGCAGTCAGGAGGAACATTAGAAACTGGGTAGAGGGGAAGTGGCAGGCACAGCGGGGTGTGGCTGGGACGAGGAACGGCTGCCCCTTTGTAGTCTGGCTTGAGTTCAGGTAGGGTGCGCAGAACAAGCAGTGAAAGCCAAGGTTGGAAAGGTGAGCAGGAGTGGGGTACCTAGGCCAGGACTGTAGGATGGCAGGTTTGGTCTCCATCTGTGGAAAACATGGGCAGTCACTGAAATATCCCAAGCAGGAGTGTGGAGTCTGGTGACAGGTGCCAGGGACTGCTGAGGGACAGGATCGGTGAGTGCCCAGGTGGAGTTTCTCCCACCCTGGGAAGGGAAGGGAGAGGCAAAGTTCAGTGGGTTATAGAGGGAGGCAGAAGCCGCGAGGTTGGCCATTTGGTTGACCATTGGGGGGTGGGCCTGGGGAAGGACTCCTGGAGCCAGCGCAGGGGCCTCGGGTCTCCCTGAGATGTTTCCCACTCGACTCAGCTGGGTGACTCCCAGCACTCCTGACTGGAGTGTGAGCGAGAGGCTCCTGGGGTCCCCGTGAGGCTGCGTGAGTTGCTGGCAAAGCTCTTCTCCCTGAGGACCACCGAGGGGTTCCGTGTTCCGAGCACTTCTTTCCAGGCGTCTGATCATTTTCTCACCAAATTACCCCTCGAAATTTCGCCTGCCTGAGTTCAGCCCAGGAGGTTACTATTCTGGGAAGTTTCATCAAAACCCTCTCAGCGCTCAAGAGTTCTCTAGCTGGGGGCTGGGTGGGAGGAGAAAGGGCTTGTCTTTGGCTTGGGGGCTGCTCCTGAGAGCCAGTTCCTGAAGGCCTTCCTGGGCAAGGTGTCTGCGGGCCTCTGTGGGGGCCGGAAGGTGCCTGTGCTGTGGGAGCTGAGGCAGGTGCTGCTTCCAGTTCATCCTCAGTGGGGCCCTTGTCACTGTCTCTCCTGGAGCCATTTAATTAATTTATGATTGATGCTCCTAGACTTCCTTGAGGTTAATTTATTATTGATGTCCCTTCATTATGCACCGTACACCCTGCACCTCCAGCTTGTGCTGCCCTGATGGACAGGCCACGTGTGTGTGATGGGTGACTCTGTGGGCCTGCACCTTGGTCCCTCTGGGGACAGGGCCCTGTGCGTGGCTTTTGTCATCCTCTCAGGTTTGGGAGTCCAAGAGGGCACCAGGCCATGTCTGTGGGAGGTCACAGGATAACAGTCATGAATAGCAATAGTGTCCATCTTACGAATGCCAAGGGACTGAACCCACTTCGGAGAATAGATGATCTCACTCACTCTTCCCACTCCCCGCACCCCCAGCGTACTGGAGATTTGGAGAGGTTGAGTTTACCTGCTCAAGGACACACAGTGATCTGGTGAGCCAGCGTTTGAACAGGCTGGATTTGTTTCTGTGTCCTGCTCCACACCCTCCCTCTCCTCCAGGCTCCACCCGAGCCCACCTCCTCCATGAAGCCTTCCTTCATGCGTTCCTGAACTCCAGGACTGTCTAAGGAGCACCAGTGTTCTGAGGGTGTGTGTCTCCCCTTACAGTTCGTCCCCTCCCTGAAGAGGTAGGACAGAGTCAGGTTTGCTGAACACAGGGGCCAGCTTTGCACTAAGCACTTTCACCCCTTACCTCATCCATCCTCCTGAGTGCCCCAGGGGCAGGTGCTATGAACCCGTTTCATAGGTGAAGCTTAGAACCATGCTCAAGGTCATTTGGCTGAGAGTTGGCAGGGCCAGGATTTGAACTTGGTGGCCTTGATCCACAGGGCATTTGTATGATTCCTCCTTGGGATTCCCTTCTCTCTGTCTCCTGTTATTATCTGATGTCGTGTGCTCACCAAACTGCTTCCCACCTCCTGTGTGGGGCTCTCTCCTTCGCTGTGGGAACCAGGAGAGCCCACTCCTGCGGGGTGGGTGGTTTTAGAGAAACAGTGTGGAATGTGGGGAACATGAGTCCTGGCAACTGTAGAGGACGTTGGTCCTTTCTGACCTTCGATTGCCCCCTTTGTGGAGTGGAAGTGATGGTATTTATCCTCTCCTCACTGACTGTCTTCTTGTTCAAAGGTGGTGCCGGTTGGGAAGGGACTTGGGGAGGACATTGTGTTAGTCACGGGTTAGAACTGTGTGTTACTGAGGTTCAAGAGCTGCGTGCAGGCCAGGAATGCTCAAGTCTGGGCACATAACAGGCTGAGACATCTGTAGCCACTGTCCAGGCCACCCTGGACAGGCTGTGAGAGAATTCTGTGGCTTGCTAGCTATCAAAAACTTGCTGGAGGACCCTGTGGGGCCTGGAGAGAGGTGGGAGGTCCTGGTCTGGTGTCCTGGCTGGCTGAACGGTGCCCAGCAGCTTGGATGCAGTCCCTCCCGCGCTGGGTCCTGTTTGTGCGGAGCGTGGGGGGTCCTCCTGGGTTCTGGGCCCCACTTCTCTTCTCCTTTCCCACGCTCAGCCTAACTAGGTCGATCCAGGCTGAGTTTGGTGAGGAAGGAGGATAGCTCGCCAAGCAGCCGCCCCGACCTCCCCCACCCTTCCAGGCACGCGGAAGCCTGGTGAAGAGGTGAGCCTGTTCCGGAAAGCAGTGAGACCGCCATCCTCCCGTGGCAGGGTTCCCAGGGCGTCGGCTAGGGATCCTCTGCTTTCTCACCCACTTTACTCCCAGACAACGAGAGAGTGAGGTTCAGCGCCTGGCTGGGGCAGGGGAAGGCAACACGTGCAGTGTGGCTCCTCCTGCTCCCTGAGGAAGGAGAGGGCAGAACCCGAGGGCTTGTGGGTGGGGGCGAGGCAGGCCTGGCATCACTCATTGGAAATCTGCGGCTGGGCTGCCGTTAGGTGACGTTTTGTTTCGTTTCCCAAGTTTCCGCCTCTGCAGGCTAGGATTACATCAGACTCCCCTGGCACGCCCTGTAGTCAGCTCCCACTTCATCCAAGTTCCTCCACTGTCCTGGGACAGCTGGCCCGCTGCAGTTTCTGGGCAGCCTTCGGCTCCAGAGCTGAGCAGACTGTCCTAGGCTTTTCAGTCTCAGCTTCAGGGGACCATGACGCCCAGGGCCCCATCTCCTGGGTAGCACCTGCCCCCTTTGCCCCTCTCAGGACTGCCTGTCTCCAAGAGTGTGCAGCCCCTTTGTGCCTTCCATCATCTGGTTCCAGTCCATGGTCTCTGTCCTTAAATTCAGCACAGCACAGATCTTCAGACGTGGGCTCAGTGTAGGCTCAGAGCTGCGTTTGAGTCCACTGCTACTTTGAGAGGACACTTGACCTTCCTGAGCCCCAGTTTCCTCATCTAAACAGGGGCTCCAACAGAATGTGGCACTGGGATCAGATGAGACCCACATAGGAAGTTACGCCCAGTCCAGGAACATAGCACATACTCCATCCGTGTAGATGCTGTTAGTAATCATCACGATTACTGCCTTCGCGGTTCTCTGTTCGGCCCAGGCCAGTGCTAAAGCTTTAAGGACCCTCCCTCTCCTGACACAGCTAGGTGACCCTGTAGGGCTACTGGAGTGCAGGTTGGCCCCCTGGGCTTCCTCACCTCCAGCCTCTGGGCATCATCTCAAAGCTGCAGGGACCTGCAGTTCCCCTGGCATCGTACCCTCTCTAAGGCTGGCCTTCCCAGCCCCTGGATCTTTTTGGTTCCTCTCCTATTTTCATTTCTTTCCCTTTGGCTCTTCTTCCATTCAGCTCTTTTCTTTGTCTAACTTTTCCTTTCCTGAGGCCTTTTGGTGCCCCTCTGCACCTCTCTGTGCAAAGCCACTGGGTCCTTTGGGCTGTGGGACAATGACCTGTCAGGCAGACTTTGTATCCAGAGAGTGGATGTCATGATTTGACCTCATAGGCAAGAACACGGTCAGCTTGACAAACCAGAGCTCTGTCACGTCCTCTCCAGCCCCAGGAGTCTTCGGTGGCAGCCTCTCCAGTGTCTGGAGAAGGAGGCAAACCCAGCTGGCAGGGCCACTATGTGCCCACTGAAACTTGAGGTTCCAGGTGCTGTGAGCTCTTCTTCATTCCAGGGGCACCAGGGAGAAGGCCAGTAGTCTGAGCCCTGGCGCCAGTTGCATGGGTACCTTTCTCCTTTAGAGTAATTTTTTTTTTTCTCAAGAGTTTGTTTGTTCTGGGTACTGAGGATTGAACCCAGGGCACTCAACCTCTGAGCCACATCCCTAGCTCTTTTTATTTTTCATTTTGGAATAAGCTCTTGCTAAGTTGCTTAGGGCCTCACTAATTTGGGGAGACTGGCTTTGAACTTACTATCCTCCTGTCTCAGCCTCCTGAGTCGCCGGGATTACAGGCGTGTGACACCACGCCTGGCTTGTTTTGATTTTATACCTTTGCAAAGAACCTTCGCTAGAGTGAGGCCAGATGGATCAGGGATTAGTCCTGCCATTTGTGATCTCCCATCCACCCCATTGGTTCTGGGGCGTTTATGGAGTGCCTACTGCATACTAAGCTTTGTGCGTGGAGCTGGGAACAATAAGGGCAAAGTTATCAACAGTCCCCTGGGAGTTCCCATTAGAGACTGACACATAAACGGATGTTACAGCTGTGACAGCAGCCACAGTAGCACATACTTCCTGGGCTTCCTCCCTGCCGGAGCCAATTCTGAGTGCTTTACGGAACATGTTTCATACAAAGAGCAGTGATAGTTTCTGTTCTGTGGATGCTCAGCCCAGGCTCTGTGCTCAGGACAGTCACAAGGCACTGAAGGAGAGGGCACACTTACTTCATAGCTGAGGTGTGGGTGGGGACCAGGGTCTCAGCATCCATGGAGAACGGAGGAAATCTTTAGAGGCCGTGCATTTGCTGCTGGCGTCTGCCTGGCCCCTGCTTTCAGGATGTCCCTTCTTGCTCTCCCCATCTTGCTGCATCAAGTCTGGGGAGCCTACGAGTCTTGGGAGGAAAGGCTCCTACACACGGTGGGCCCTTTGGCTCCCCTGTTGCTGAGAAGACCAGCTGTGGCTGGCACTGTCTCATCACTTCCCGCCTGCTCCCCTCAGACCCACACGTCCCTGGGCCTGGCTGGTGGCTTTCAGGCTCACAGAGGATGTGTCCTCTCACCCCACAGGCCCCCTGCCAGTGCTGCTGAGCTGTTCCAGATTGTTCACCTTGCTGCCTGCCTGCTATACTGTTCAGTTTAATAAACAGGCTAATGGAGGCCCTGGGCACCTCAGGAGCTGCCTTCTCTGTTTCATGGTCCCTTTAGAGAGCGTGCACCCTCCCTTCCCCAGGTGAACCCCATTCAGCAGCCTTCCGGCAGTGGTAACTAAGCCGGGCGCCCAGCCCACCACCTGCTCAGTACTTTATGAAAGTTTAGCCTTAATGCTGTAATGAACTCCCATCCTAAAGCAGCTGGAGCAGTGCATCCTGGGATGTATAAATTATAGAAGTCCTCTGAAGTTGTAATTGGAAATGGCAGCAACTAGAACGTTGAAAGAGGCCGGCCTTGTTGGCCTGAGCACAGCTATTCTCTACTTCCTTTCAAAAGGCACACAGAACTGGGTCTGGCTGTGAAGAAAGAATGTCACCAGACCAAACTGAGCTCCTGGTTCCTCCGCCCCAGATCCCACTTCCTGCCTTCCTGCCCTGACAGTGTCTGCAGAGCCTGCAGGCTTTGGAGCAGGGACCCCCCACCCTGGCCCTGTGCTCAGAATGTGCGGTGAGGAAATGAACAGGGGCTCTGAGACAGCCAATGGGGTCAAGTCCAGCTCCGCTGGTCCCCAGGGAGGGCTGCCTCACAGTTCCTTTGATTTCCCTGCATCTCTGCAGCCTGATCTGTGAACTAGAAAGTGAGCCCACCTCAAGAGTGGTTGTTGGGATCGGAACAGGAAACCTCAGGGGGTGCTGTGATGTGGGGGTTAAGACGGTCTCGCTTCCTGTCCCAGTTCCTGCTATTCCAATTTAACCTCAACTTCATTTCCGTCTCTGGAATCAGGGGATGATGGACCTCTGGGGTGAATTAGGAAGGTGACATGGGATGGCACTTGTCCCTCATCTAGGACTCTGCATAATGCTTCTGCAGTGGGTCACAGATCCCTTGGAGAGCTTGTTAATGCAGGTTCCAGCTCAGGCCAGATGTGGCCCAGATCTGTGTTTCTTATAAGTAACAGGCAGCTGCGGTCCTGGGCCACACCTTGAGTGGCGAGGGCATAGTGGTTGATCCTTAGTAAGTGCTCACTGTGATCCATCGAAGCAAGCAATGCTGTCACCTATCCCTGCCTGGAACCTGCACGGGTGCACATGTGGGTCATTCAATGCTCCAGAGTATGGCCCACGAACCTGCAGCATAGCCTGGGACCAGGCTAGAAATGGAGAATCTCGGTACCCCGCCTGTGACTCTCTGGGATGGAACCTGAGAATCTGGAGGTCTAGCTTTGGCGCACTCATGGGAGCACTGGCTGGGGCTCACTCTCCAGACACGGCTTCTTGGAGTGCTGATTGGTCAGCTCCAGCATCAGAAATCTGTGGTTGGCTGGTCATGATGGGACTCACTAAAACATGCGTCCCTGGGCCCCGCCTCGAACTCACCAATTCAGAATTACTGTGTGGGAGCTGGGGAATCTGTTTGCGCACTGCTGGGAATTACTCTCTGCCAAGAGCCGCGGAACCACTGCTGCCGACCCCAACCTTGGGCATGAAGCTTTGCCTGCACCCAGGGGAGGACCAGGGTCCAGCTCAGGCCTGCTGCCAGAGCCCGAGCCCCACAGCGTCTCTGCCTTGGACCAGCTGCAGGGGTTTTATCTCTGCAAGGAGAGGGGAAACAACCTAACTGTTCCCCAGTAGGGAACTGGCCAAGTAAACTCACGTACCCCTATAGTAACGAGGAAAGATGGTGGAAGAGCTTTTGATGAAGAGAAAAATTCACCTCTAGTTCCCTGAAAAAAAGTGGTAGGTACCAAGTGGCCCCATGTTCAGACAGAGAAAAAAGAGGATGTTAGTAGTTAAAATTTTCCTAGAGGGATCTTGGATGATTTCTATTTTGTTCTTGTTTTGTTGATCTCTGTTTTCTGTAGAGAACATAATTTTCAAATGGGAAGAAAGGAGGCACACACCAGTCTGGCCCAGGGGCCTGCTGCACTTGGCCTGCCTGATGCAAGAGGCCTGCCCTAGGCAGAGGCGGCACAGACTCCCCAGACCCTGTTCCTCCCACCCAAGGGACCTTCATGATTGTCCCCTCGCCTCCACCCTGTGCCTGTTCCTTCCTTGCTTCACTGTTTTACCTCCTCTCTGCTTTGGTTTTCCAAAGCACCACTTCTGTTTTAAGTAAAAGGGTAGTAGGGAAGGAGAGGCATAGCGGGGATACCCCCTCCCCTGGCTTGCAAGCCTCTGGGAGCAGAGTTCAGCTTTCATCAGGGTGTCAGTTAAGCACCAGACCTGAATGTGCTCAGGAAGTAATGGTGGAATGAATAAGGCTTGGGATGCCACCAAGAAAAAAGCGAGGACTCAAAGCTGTGTGACCTTGGACATGTCTGGACTTAGGGTCCTCGTCTAAAAGATTCTGGTGATTGGACGCTTGAATTCTGGTTTCCCTGGGCCCTTCTAGCTCTGATTTGGGAAGTTGTATGCTTTCTCGCTCCTTCTACCTTGCCTGATTCTCTTTTCCTCTTTTTCTTTTCTATTCTTTCTTTTAAAAAATTTGTCCTAGAAATTGAGCTCAGGGGCTCTTTATCATCAAACTACTTCCCCAGCCCTTTTTATTTGAGACAGAGTCTCACTAAGTTGCCCAGACTGGCTTTGAACTTGTGATCTTCCTGTCTTATCCTTCTGAGTCATTGGGATTACAGGCACGTGCCACCATGACTGGCCCCTGCCTGGTTTTCTATGCAGTTTACACTGCCCAAGACCTCTCTTGTCCATCCCGGCTGCTCAGTGAGAGTTTTTACACCCAAGTGGCTGCCCAGGGCATGGTCCTCCAAGCAAGGGCGTGATCAGGGGCAGTGCTGTGTTCCTGACTATGGAAATAGGCTGGGGTGGACTTAGGAGTTACCCTCTGACTGCAGATCAGGGGTGCCTGAGCCTTCCCCGGCCTGATGTTGACCTCCCTTGAACCCTTTGCAGCCTCCTGGTCAGGTGTCTGCCTTTCATTCTCTCCTAGCCAGAGCTGCCTTTATGATAAGTGCCCCCTGCTGGGCTTTGTGTCTGAGACCCTATTTTCGTCAGCCCCCAGCAGCCCTGAGACTCTGGCCCTTTGAGCTACTGTTTGCCATTGAGTGGCTCTGTGGGGAGGGAGGGTGGGAGAAATCCATTCAAACCATTTGTTTGAAAGACATTTAAGTAAACCCTTGAGATTTGTGTGGTCACATGTTTTCAGTCTTCTTTCAAAGTAACGGATGGGTTTCTGGATCTCTCCCACACCCACTTCCCTGCCTGGAAAGTGTGAGAGGCCTGGGCTTCAGAGGAGCCTTGGAAAGGGAAGCCCAGCCAGAGCCTGGAGATCAAAGTAGATGGGGGCCTGGAGAAACCTGAACATGAGCTTCTGGCTCCAGCTTTAACTCCCCGCTGGCTAGTGGAGGGGCTTTGGGTACCTGTCTAGGTGACTGTGTGTGTGTGTGTGTGTGTGTGTGTGTGTGTGTGTCTGTGTGTGTCTGATGCCAGGGAGGCTGCCTCACAGGCCCTCTGCTGCTTTTCCTGGCCAAGGGGCCTGCAGGAATGGGGAACTAACTGGTGCTGAGCTCAGGCCTGCAAGGACAGCTGTGGGGAGGCCAGCCTCTCTGCTGGCTGGAGTCTTGCACAAGGTGCTAGGAGGCTTGTGCAGGGGCAGAGGCAGGACAGGGGGAGGGGAAAGTGAGCCAGCTCCACTTGATGCTCAATGTTCAGCCCTCCAGGAAGCCCTATCCTGGCTTCTCCAGCCTGGTAGCCGTCCTTGGATTTCCTTGTATTCTGCCCTGTGAGCTCTTTGAGGATGGGCCTCATTCGTAACTCAGAGGTGTTGGTAACTGAGTGCAATGAACTCTAGGTGTTGGTAACTGAGTGCAATGAACTCTAGGTGTTGGTAACTGAGTGCGGTGAACTCTAGGTGTTGGTAACTGAGTGCAGTGAACTCTAGGTGTTGGTAACTGAGTGCCATCAACTCTAGGTTTTGGTAACTGAGTGCAGTGAACTCTAGGTGTTGGTAACTGAGTGCGGTGAACTCTAGGTGTTGGTAACTGAGTGCAATCAACTCTAGGTGTTGGTAACTGAGTGCAATCAACTCTAGGTATTGGTAACTGAGTGCAGTCAACTCTAGGCTCCGTTCCAGCCAGGCTCTAGGTCCATTGACCTGGTCTTTGAGCCACGCCAGGCTGCGGACAGGGTGTGCTCAGAACACGTACTCATTCTCCTTAGCTGTGCGGTGGAAGGTAGCGCAATGTGTTCAATTATCAGGCTGAAAGGGGCTGGAGCAAGGAGCGGGTGGAGGAGAAGGCAAAATGTCCCCTGAGGCAAATCCAGCCCGGTTGCAGAAGGATTCAATCTCCCCTGCACCCTCAGGCTGGCAGCATTGAGGTGGCCTCCAGCACCAACCGGTCTGTCAGGTTTGTGGGATCTGGCCCTGTTTGTTTCTGGATGGACAGGACATCCTGCTGTTAGGAGGCTTTGTGCCTGTCCCTCTCCTGCCCTTGCTCTCTTCTTGCCTCCCAGGCAGGGGATTGACTCCTGGTGGTGCGGGGGGGAAGGTCTTGGTCCTGTGTCCATTCTGCCTTTCTTGGAGTCCAGAGCAGCATGTAATAGGGGTGCTGGGCTCAGGCAGAACAGGCTGAGGCAGAATAGGGGCCTATGCTTGTACTTCAGGAATGAGGCGGGGTGCCCATGCCTCCATGCCCTGAGACCCTGGGGTACCAAGGCCCTGGAATGCAGGGTACTGAGACCAGGGTGCCATGCACTAGCTGGCAAGGGCTCTCCTCCCACTAATGTGAACCAGAGGCCTGAGGAGCGCAGCCGTGCCCGGAGCCTCACTTGCAGGGCTCATCTGCACTGTGACTTCCCCCCCACCCCCACCAGGCAGCAGGGGCTGGGGGAGCGGGGTGTTCCTCGCGCCCTCTGTGGGAGGGGCTGGTGTCAGCGGAACCATCCCCAGCGGTGGGTGCCACTGCTGGGATTTCCCTGGCTGACTCACCCTCGGCCTGGCTGTGCCTCAGCCTAGGCAGAGTTATTTGTGAAGGTGTCTGGATGGTGACAGCAACTCACATGGAGTCCCGGAGCAGGATGAGTGGGGGCGGAGGGGCTGCTGCTGGCCCCCACCTCCGCCTGGGCTGCCTCCCCCCACTCTCCATGGGCACCCACCCACACTTCCTAGCACAGGATGGTGAGGCCTCAGGGTCCCAGCAGGCCGGCTTGCAGGCAGGGGCTGCTCCCAGAGATTCCCTGGGTGAAATGCGTCCCTCCCCTGCCCTTGCCTAGAGGCCCCAAAATAGGGAAGCCATTGATTCCCTCCGGGGGGAAGGGGCCCTTCACAGGCAGGGAGACCGGAGGGGGACTGTGAGAGGCAGGAAGTCGGGTCAGCACAGTGACCTAGCTAGGGCCAAGGACCCCTGGGAGAACGGGGGAAAACAGGCTCTCCTCTGGAGAAATCCACACAGGTCTCCTCGCACTAGGAGCACATAGAGGCCCTGGAGCTCCTCCTCAGCCTCCCCAAGCAGGCAGCGGAGGGCGCGGTCAGTGGGGCATTGGTGCCATGACAGAGCTGCGGAGGCTGTCATTGTCACAGTCGTGGTGTGTGGGGGTGGGGGCTGAGCAGGCAGAACTGAGATGTGCAGGGCTTGTGAGCAGGCCTATGGGGGCGGTGGCAGCAGTACTGCGTGGGACGAGCTGGGGTGGGATGGGACGTACAGTTCTGGGTGAATGGCCCCAAAGCCCCCACCTCTCTATTGCCAGTGGGAGGGAAAGTTGCCCCCTGACTTCCTGGTGGAATAGCAGGGCCTGGCAGCCTCTGGGGGCCAGGCTACCAGAGCCGGGGGCACAGGATGACATTCACAACCCTGGCATGACTTGGTCTTGTCAGGTCAACTTCTTAGCCCCTTTCCCACTCTCCTGGCCTGGTGCGAAATTCAGTGGTTTCTACTGGTGGGGGCCGGGCAGCTCCGGTGCCTCTGAGAAGCAGGGCATCTAAACACTCGCAAGCATGTCTGGCCGTTGGTTTGCTAATTTCCTCTGAGCAAACACAGGGTTTGGTGGCCAGGGAAGGTATGTGGCTGGTAGTCCCAAGTCCCACCTAGCCTTTTGAGCCCTGCTGTACTTTGGATTGGTTCATTGCTGCAGGCTGAGGCACCTTGGCTGAGCCAGCTGTAGTCTCAGCAGGCAGCATGAGCAGGCAGGGGTGGGGGTGGCCTGGCCCCAGCTGCAGTGGTCTCCCAGCAGTGCCTCAGCCCCATAAGGTGGCTTTCTTCAAAGCTAATACGTCAAGCAGCGCTGTGGTAGGCCAGGTGGTGCTGAGGACAGAGGCCAGCCCTGCACAGCAGTGGGCCGAGGCCCCTGGAGCCTGGACTGCAGGGAGGGCTCTGGGTTTTGCTGCCTGCCTGCTGTTGATCTCCATGTGGCCTGGGACAGATCTGCATCCTTGGCTCTCACCTTCCTCTATCAAACGGATGTGTATGTTCTTTATTGCTTAGCAAGCTCTGGAGAGTAGTGAAGGTCCCCTGGACCTTCTGATGGCCCTAGGTAGTCATGTGCCTGTGCTCTGAGGAGCAAGGCCTGACCCATTCTTGTGTCCTCCTTTTGCCCCTCCCCAAGGATTGATGGGGCAGAAGTGCGCTAATGGCTGGAAGTTCCTAGGATGGGCCTTTGGCAGCTACTTGGACTGTCAATGAATAATAGCTGGTATCATTGCCCTTAGTACCCTAATGCTTCAGTTATCATCATCATTATTGTGGGGTTGGCTTCCCAGAACTCTGGAGGCTCCTGGGAGAGGGAGTGTTCCGTGTGTCCTGACCCCCTCCTTCTGCCCAAGAATCAGAAGGTCAGACGGTCAGCCAGAGGGTCTGGTGGGCAGCAGGGGGCCCTGGCATCTCTCAGTGGCCTCTGTGGGCTTGGTTGAGCTGCCAGCGCCCATTTGCAGAGGGGCAGCCCCACCCTCTGCAGTTGGCTGGGAGGCCTCGGAACGAGCGAGGAGCAGAGCGAGGAGCGCGTGTTCTCCAAACATCTTGCTCACAGCAGATGGCAGCCACAACTGCCTTTCTCCCTGCAGTTCCGGTGCACTCCCTTCCCTTGCTCACCCCCTGTTAACTTTGGTTTCTGCTTTTGGAGATGGGAGGCAGCCTGCAAGCCCCAAAGCCTCCATGGTTGTGGGTGAAGCTTGGTGCGCGTGGGGGACAGTTTCCAAAGGAGCGGAAACCTTGTGCCCTGCCTGCTTTGTCTGGGCTGCTCAGTCTTGTCCTGGGTCCTTCCCTCAGTCTCTGAATCTTTTCAGCCAAATGTGATGGCAGCCTGCAGAGAGGAGCAAGGGAGCTGGGCCGGGGGCCTTGTTTGACATTTCTTGAGCAGCTGCTAGGCATCAGGCACTGTGCTGGGTGCCAAGGACACAGAGTGTGCAGCTCTGCCCTCAGAAGTTCCTGGCCTGCTGGGGAGCCTGGAATGGAGGGTTCTGAGTGGGTCTGCCCTTGGGTGTGGGCAGGTCCTGGCGGCTTCATAGAGGAGGTGCTGTATAGGCTGAGCTGACAAGTTCCTGGGTCTGCAAGATTGGAAAAGGCGTTCTGGGCAAAGAACAGCCCATGCAAAGGCTCGGAGGCATGAAGAGCTCTGCCTGCAGAACGCGTGGGGGCCGTGGTGGAGCAGGGGTGACAGCGCTGCCTCCTCTGAGCCTGCACTTCACCCTCAGGAGAGAACAGCACCTCCTCTGGCTGCTTCAGGGTTGGGCTCAGGCTGAAGCCCAAGCCCCAGGGGGGACCCTGGGGCTTTCTTAGCAGGGGGGTTTCCTTCCTTCCTTCCTGTACTGGGAAGAGCGGTCTACCACTGACCTGCAGAGGGCTGGGGGATTTCTGCCCTGGGTTTGGAGCCAGCCGGAGGCAGCCCCTGCCACTGGTGTAGACCTGCCTTGTCCTGCCTTACTGGCAGGCCCTGCTGCCCTGGGGTGTGAGACAGGGGTGGGAGTAGCCATGTGGGTGTGGTTTAGGACCTCACAGACCTGCCCGTTGCGCCCACATCCACAGGTGGCAGTGGACTGAGGTGCTCATCTGTGTGGCCCTTGTGCCTAGTGGTCCTGCTCAGGCTTCATACCGTTCAGCTCTTACAAAGGCCATCGCACAGCGGGCGTCACTGGCCCCGAGGTAGCATGACTTGCTCAAAGTCTCTCATCTAGGATGTGGCCTAGAAGCCTGCAAGCCCATCATGTCTCCAGCTGGGTTAGTTGCCCTGGCCCCTAGAGAAGGCTCTGAGTGAGCTAGCTTGTGATGTGGGAGGTCAGTGGTGGCTCTGAGGACTCTCGCTCTGACCATTCTTCCCTGTTGCCTCCCTGCCTCACAGTACATAGGGGGAAGGCCCAGTCATTTGCTCTGTTGGCCTCTCCAAATGACATGGGCCAAGTGCTGGGGGCAGGAGCAGCTGCTATGGGTAGGGTCACCCGAGCACCCTGCTGTGGGTCAGCTATCATCAGGGTGGAGGCCGTGGTGTTTGCTTTTCCCAGCTCTGCATTCACCTTGCCTCTTACACCTGCCTGTCTATTTGCCCAAGGATTTGTCCTCCTGGAAGATGGGCGGGGCTAGGCAAGGGTTGCAGGCAGGTGGCCTGCTGCTTCTGGGTGCTCAGCTTGTCTGCAGGCCTCTCATTACTTGTGAGCAGCAGATCACCCATCAGTCTCTCATACAGTCTCACCAGTGCCTGGCCTCGCCCACGCAGAACATGTGACCTTGCAGTGCCCGGGCCTGGCATGCCTGGCATGCTTGGGCAGTACCAGCTGGACTGTAAGCTAGGAGCAAGAGAGGCCCCTGGAGCCCTGGCTTGGGGCAGTGGCCCCAGAGTGTGGGGGTGAGGGGCAGCATCAATGGGACTTTTGTATGGCCTGGGCAGAGGAACACATGGCTTGAGCCAGGAGCCCCATACAGCACATCTAATTCCTTTCTTTCCCAGAACAGCACGTCTGCAGGCCATCACCCTTCCTCCTAGCAGGAGAGCTCACTTTGATTCATCCCATCCCAACCCTGACCTTCGCTTCACCCTCTTCAAATGATTCAGCTCCAGGATCTTGAACTTGAACTTCTCCGGTCATTGGGCCTGCCCTCCTGAGGGTTTGGTCTTCCAGGATCATCTTCTTGGGCTGACTGAGCTCATCCCCATTGGCTCTTTGGGACCATTCCTCTGGGTTGAGCAGAACGGATTAGTTAGCCAGTGGCCAGATGGACTTGGCACTTAGGGAAAAGGAGCCCTTTCTCCCCTGTAACCTGGAGCCTGAGGCAGGGCTTGCAACAGCCAGGCAAGGAACCAGCAGATGCCTCGCTCCCTGCAGTGCTCCTGCGGCCAGCCTCTGGGAGTGGCTTCAGTTCTGTTGGATGGGACTCTAAGCACTATCTTTGCGTTTCTGAATTTCCACTGTGCTTTGTATGATGGCCTTTAGCAAATTGACTGCCGTGGCCTGTGGTCTTTCTGCCACTTAGTACCTGCCATACAGGCTGCAAGGACAAGCAGGCTGTCACCACGAGGCTGAGCTATACCATCCATGGACAAAGAGCTCTGTGAACAGAGGGCAGCCAGGAGAGCCTCTTCACTAGGCTTGGTGACAAGGTGGGCGCAGCTGTAGGAGGGGGCCTGGTCACTCCCTTGCTGGCCTGTGGTGAGCCTGGCCATATAAGGAGACTGCCTAGTCAGGATGGCCTGGTCTGGTGGGGGCAGCCTCCGGCTCCTGGCCGTGGGGCTCCCAGGGCCCCAGGGCCCTCCCTTAGCTGGGGGTAGTGGAGTGCTGCCCTTCCTGTTTAACAAAGAACTGGCCAGCGTGGAAGTTGCTGCAGGTAGCCCCATCCTCAGGCCCTCCCAGCTTCCTGCGCTTTCTCCTCCAGCAGCAGAAAAGATACTACTGAGTGCCACTCACACACTCCCTGTGCCAGGCACCTGCTGCTCCTGTTCCCGTTGAGTGGCATGTGGGGCTGGTGCTCTGCGATCTCCATTGACAGGAGCAGAAGTGCCCTTGGTGTGGCGCTTTACCAACACCACTCACACTGCTTAGCCCCCTTTTCCAGGATCTGGGACTTAAAGAGGCTGTGACTTGCATACACCTGTTAAGTGGCTGAGCCCAGTTGCAGCCTGGATTTTCTGACACCAAGTCCCTTGAGTTTCCTGTTCTGCCCTGGCAGTCAACAGAAGTGCTAATAAATAAGTGCATGAAATATAATGGATCCCACCTCGATCCCTTTGGCCTTTCTCTCAAGGCGCTCTGAGCACTTCCCAGACGTGATCTCATGCTTCCTGCCCAGGCCCCAGAAGAGCTGAGAGGAGGCCCTGTGCAGATGATGGGGAAGGGCTGGCACCACAGGGGCCACAGGGACTTGAGCTGGCCTCTGCTGCTGCCAGGCCCAGCATGCCACCTGCCCCGCCCACACTCAGCCCTCTGCCTGTGGGTAGTAGGGGTGCTGGGCACAGGCATGCCTTCCGGTCTTCCTCTTTGGGATTGCACAGATGTGAGCAGGAGAGAAGCTGGAGGGGGGCATAGCAGCCTGAGGCTCTCCTGGGCTAGGAGTGTGGCTGAGGCTCCGTCCAGCGCTTCTCTGGCTGCTGCTTGTTCTCCTCATGTTCTTAGGAAGCCAGAGAGTGCAGATCAGGGAAGAAGGTGGCGTGAGGACCCAGAGAACAGGCCTGTTACCAGGGGCTAACTTAATTCCCCAGTGGCCAGGGAGCATCATTGGCTGTTACCCCTTAGTCCCATGCCGCAGGCCTCTGGGGTCCCAGGTTACAGCCTTTTCCCTGGGAGAGGGCTCTTGGCCCCTGGCTACATCCTAAGAGCTCAGCCCTTCATGCTCCTCTTCAGAGGTGCTCCCTGCCCCGCACCCTCTCCCTATCTCTTGGGGATGCCTTACAGAGACAAGTCGCCCTGGCTCCACTGCTGGTGCCAGGGACATGAAGCTGGGAGGTTGAGGGGGCCCCTCAGGCAGCATGACCTGCCCACAGTGTCACTACACAAGTCACCTAACATTCCCTTCCTGCCACAGTCGCCTCCTGAGTACAGTGAAGAGGCCACATTTCTTCTCTGCCTCGTCCTGTGTGCTGCTTGGGTGCAGTCCCCTAGGTGGTCGCTGCTGTGGGGACAGTTCAGGCAGGGTGGGGCTGCGGATCCCAGACATCAGCTGATACGGAAAGAGCCAGAGCTAGCAGTGAGGAGCCCTGGGTTCTGGGTTCCAGGCTCAGCTCTGCACCGCCTCCTACACATCATCATCTTCTGTCCCTTGGTGCCATGCTCAGAAATGGTTCCTCCTTCGGTCAGGAAAGATTCAGTGAGCTTCTGCCACCTGTCAGGCCTTTTGCTGAGTGCTGGGGACACAACTGGAAAGAAAACAGGTGAGGCTCCTGCCCTAGGGAGCCACACCCTGGTGAATGGAGCCAAACAATGAAAGAGAACAGAGCCTGAGAGGGCGCAGGGTTCTGGGAGGAAGTAAAACAGCCAATGAGGGGCAGGGACTGGGGGCTAGCTGCTACGGGCAGGGCAGGCCCCAGGAGAGGCATTTGAGCCAGGAGCTGCATGAGAGCAGGGAGCCAGCCCTGCACAGATATGGGGCTGGGGTAGGGTGGCCCCAGTCAGAGGAAGAGTGAGGGCAAAGGCACAGGGCATCCTCAGCTTGTTGGAGGGACAGAGAGACCTGCATGCTTGGGAAGGAGGCGAGCAAGGCCTGCATGGGAGGACAGGAGGGCAGGCAGAGGCCAGGCCCTGTGGTGCAGCCCAGCCTGAGGGAGGGTGCTGAGTGTGATGATAGAAATGGGTGGAGCAGGGAGTGAAGGTGGAAGGATGACTGGCAGGCTCTCCATTCCTGTCCACTTGGGGTTTAACTGGCTCTGAGTTAGGCCTCCCTGAGTGTGGTCATATTCATGGTCAGGCTGGATGACAGGAAGAGCAAGGGGTTCACTATCGATGGGCATGGTCCTGGAACCCTCTGACCCTCAGCTGTGGAAGCAGAGCCCGGTAGCCACCCCTGAAGGGTGCCTGCCATATAGATACCCTGGCCTGCCTGTCCACAGGCTCACCCCAGGTCAGGACTTGGCTGAACTGGAAATTTTGGGGGAACACATTGCTTTGGAGGTGGGGGCAGGCAGCCCCAGGCCTCTGTTCTCAAGGCGTCCCTCCAAGGTCTGGTGCCCCCTCTTCCTGAACATTGCACAGGCCAGAAAGCTCGGGTCGCCTCGCCAGTGCCCTCTTCCTTGCTGCCAGGACCCGCCTGTCACTGGGTTGTCTGCAAATCTCAGTCTGGGCCATGCACGTTCCTGCCACTCACACACACCTGCCCAGGGTTCCCAGTCAGAGCCAGGACCTGGCCCACCATCTTCCCTCCTCCTCTGGGCCAGTCTGCTCGTGGCTGCACCCCGCTCCTCCTTACACTTGGTCTTCTGTTGAGGACTGTCGCCATTCTGTGGCCTCTGCTCTCCCCTGCGTTCTCTGGACTCTGCCTCAGCTTCCGCTCCTTGCCCTCACCTTCCCCTTCAGGCTCTGAGGAGCGCTCCCTGCCTTGCCTCATACTGTGACCTAAGTGAAGATCAGCTTAGACTGTCTTTCACCTTCCCCCGAGCTATTTCCTGCCTTTTCTCCTCTCAGAGGTTACCCCTGCCCCAGCGCCCCCCGCCCCTGCCACCAGTGCCTCTGTCCTCGCACTTGCTAGGTCCAACAGCCACCTCCTGTCCTGTGCTGCTGTCCCGTTCTGGGGGCTTGAGGCCTGGGCCTTTCTGGATCCTTTGAGAGGGGAGGGTGCACTCAGATGCAGGCTGCCAGACAGAAGAAGGAAATTGTTGAGGACATGCGTGACCAACTGCCAGACCTTCTAACAGGGCTCCAGTGAAAGTAGAGTGTGTCCCAAGGAGGCTCCCTGGGTGATGACAAGTTTGGAAACCAGGTTGAACCAAGATTCTTGAACCAGGGAACTGTGGGATTGAGCAGATAGGGAAGGGGCTGGGGATCCAGTGGCTTTGGACCTTCCCTCAAGAGCAGGGCTCCAGAGGGGCCTGAGGCTGCAGTAGGTGGCACAGATGGCAGTGGGTCTCGAGGCCAGCAGCCTTAGGCACTGTGTCTCTTGGGCTGGCCAGGACCTGGCATCCTCAGCCCCTTGCCCACGAAGAGGGTAGAAGTGCCAGTCACAGGAAATTCCAGGCCTGGGAGCCACAGCAGCTTCCTGGATATTGGGGTTTCTCACTCCTGGCCCAGGCTGTGCCCATGGTTTGGGGCCAGCTCTCAGGCTGCATAGATGTTCTGGCCAGGCAGGCGCTGCCTAAAACAGGCAGGGAGGGGCCCCCAGGAGGCCTCAGCCCACGATTCTAGGTCACCTCCTGCAACATCCAGAGACAGGAGTGGTATTTATAGCCGCCAGCGGCCACTGAGGGTGGAGAAGACAGCGTGAGCCATGACGAAGGCTGACCCCCTCCCCCCAAGCCTCCTGGGATGCGCTGGGAAGAACACTCCTGCTGGGGAAGCAGGCTCAGCACATTGTTGCCCTGAGCCCGGAAGGAGACAAGGTGCTACTTTTGGTCTGTCGGGAGCCTCGGCCTCTGCCAGTCTTGCTGGCCCCAGGTGGGCAGCCCATTAGCACTCAGCGCCGGCCCTGCTGGGTTCTCCTAGTGGCTGCCAGCTCCTTCCTTGAAAGGCTCATCCCCTGGAGTTAACGGTTTCGCTGACCTCTCTCGGGCTGGCAGGGTCAGCAGAGGCCTGCCTCTTCCCACTGTGCTAGTTAAGGGGGCCAAGGGCACCAGTCCCAGGCTGACGAAGAGGAGGCTGCCAAACGCCTGTTACCTCCCTGCTGTGTTCCTTTCTAAGCGGTCGCAGAGTGCCACTCAGACTGCCACACCCAGGGAGCAGGAGGGAAGCAGAGAGCACAGGGTGACAA
The DNA here is from genome assembly GCA_004027875.1 of Aplodontia rufa. Classification (NCBI taxonomy): domain Eukaryota; kingdom Metazoa; phylum Chordata; class Mammalia; order Rodentia; family Aplodontiidae; genus Aplodontia; species Aplodontia rufa. The sequence goes on from PVKS010001502.1 coordinate 32,270, forward strand.
TGTGATGAGACTGGGGCGCCACGCTCCTGAAGGCGAGTCCTCTGGGAAGGAAAGTGATGCTGAGCTCTGGAGCAGGAGGATGAGCAGGCCTGGGCCCTGTACTCCACCTCCCAAGTAGGCTGTGGGTCCTGCCCAGGGATGGGCAGGCAGAAGGTTGGTGCTTCCCAGATGCCTCCCACCATTTCCAGCCTCCATATTGCCCAGAGTGTGGGGCCCACCTTGCAGGCCAGGAGAAAAGCGGGTGGGGCCAAGGTCTTCTTAGGAGCCTGCCGTGTAACAGGAGGCTGAGCAGACACACCAGAGACCTGCAGAAAGTGGGCCATGGCCTGAACTGATCGGTCCTGGGCTGACCCCCAGGGACAAGTGCCTGAGCAGGCCTCAGAGGCCTCATTAGGAAGAATGAGGCAGACCAAGAGTGGAGGAAGTACCTGGCTGGGCCAGGTGTGCTCAGTGGGAGCATGTAGATGGGAGCTGGGAGTGGGTGCACAGCTGGCAGGGACGAGTTGGACTTCGTGGGAGGTGTGGGTGCTCATGGCAGGGCCTGGGAAGCAAGGGTAGTTGGTGGAGGGCTTTATAGCTAATGGGTAGGAGTTTTAACTTTATTTAAAGGGCATTTGGGAACCATAACACACTTTTGAGAAGGGGACTGATTTGATTGAAACTGTGTCCATGTGGCTCGTGCTACCAAGCACCTCCTCTAGGCAGAACCTACTCTCAACGCTTTCCAGCTTTTAACTCACTTCGTCCTCACGGCAGCCCACGAGGGAGGTGCTGACATCACGGGCATCATTAGAAGAGCAAAGATAGTTGATCCTTCCCACAAGTGGCCAACCCTTGAAGTTGTGGCCTGGTGGACACTTGAGCAAATAGAGGCCCCAGGACCAACACCAAGTCCCGCCTGTTCTCCATCCAGCAGCGGAGGTCCTTCGGTGCCCCACCCTTCCTGGAGGTCCCACAGTGTGCACAGTGTCTAGCTTTGTCATGCAGAGGGAGATGGTGGGGGGAAGCACAAGGTCAGGATAGAAGAGTGAGCCATGGCCCTAGCTCAGGGGCTTGTTCCTACAGCCCCTTTTGCCACAGGAACACGTGCGATGGTCCCTCATTCCTAGACACCTGTGCAGAGCCCCAGGCTCTAAAAGTCAAAGCCAGAATGCACCTAAAAGTCAAAGCTCATCCTGCCCTGTGGCTTTCCGACATTTTAAAGCAGAGACCGTTGAGTTCACGTAGTGTGACGAGAATGCCGACACAGGAGGCAGCTAAATGGTGCTGGACGCCACAGCCTGCAGGCCCAGGAGGGCTCGTCTGTGCGCCACGCTTTCCAGAAGCCCACCTTGATGAACAGATATGTTCACACTGGGCACAGAAGGAAGGAGTGCCACAGAGGGGAGGGGAGCAGGCCATGACAGCAGATGCCACCTCCATCGCCACGCTCCTTAGTGGTAGGGAATGCTGGCCCTTCCTGTCTCACACCAGAGCTCTGCAGACCTCCTCCCCTGGGAAAGAGCTAGCGTTACCCAGTCACTTGATCCCTGCTTGCTTCTGAAATGGCCAGGGAATAGTCGATGGGAACCCTATAGCCTGAGTGACTGGTCAGTGCCCTAGATGGCCGTGCAGACCAGGGAGGTGGCCCTGACTTTCAGCAGCCGAGCAGGTAGAACCCAAGGGCTGTCGGACGGCCTGAGGAGTGCGGCAGGACCTGTGGTGAGGGTGCGCTGGCCAGGGGTGGGGGACTCCCAGATGGGAGGTGTCAGGCTCTGTGTGCCCACTTAGCATCTCTTAACAGCCTCATTAGGGGCCCCTAAAGAAGTGGAAGGTGCTAATTCCTCCCGGAGGTGACATCAGCACCTGGGACTGACAGTCTCCTCTGGAGGAAGCTGAGAAGCCTGAGCCCTGGGATGTAGCTGGGAGCTGATGAGCGCCTGGCAGGGGGGCCATCTGGAAAGCAGCTGCCAGCAGGGGCCAGGCGGAGGCACAGGGAGGGTGGGATGCTGGACTGGGCAGGGCTGTGAGCCTGTACTTCAGGCATCCTGAGTTTGAGCTGGGAAGGGGTCTGCAGCGGGAGACTAGAACTTGGAACACAGGCTTTGCCATGTTCTGGAGCCTTGGGGTTTGGGCGGGAGTTCTGTGGTCCCAGCTGTCCCGTGGAACAGTGGCTCACTGGCTTTTCGTGGATTCAGGAAGGCAGTTCCCAAGAAGCCTGTGTGGGCTGGAGGGGCTCCTTGGAGATGCTGCCAACCCTGCCCCAGAAGGTAAGTCAGGCGGGGCAAGGGCAGGTGCAGGAGCAGGTGTGGCTGATTGCCAGGGATGGAGAGGGCCTTGCTGCTGGGGTCGGAAGAGTGAGCATGGCGCTGGATTAGTGGTTTGTTCCTGCAGCCCCTTTTGCCCTTCTGACTCAGGCTAGGGACAGAGACATGTGACAGTTCCATGAGGAGGAGGCTTAGATGGAGGAGAGTTTGCAGCAAGCCCCTGCCACACTGCAGGAAGCACGGCCTCCACGCAGTGAGGCAAATGCTCTGTGAGCTGGGGAGGGCTGGTAAGCCATATGGGAGTGGCCCAGGCTTTCTGTAAGCAGAGGGTTCTCTGTTCATTCACTCTTGGTGACTCCCTGTGCAGCGAGTACTTCCATCATCCCATTTTGCAGATGAAGAGACTAGGGCTCAGAGAAGTTATGGCCACAAATAGAAGTGACGGAGCCAATATTCCACTTTAGGGCTGCCCCACTCCAGTGGGCCACTGTCCTCCTTCTGGCCCACCAGGTCTGTGCATTTGAGAGGGAGGGGCCCAGGGGAATGTATGGGGATCTGAGAAGACGATGGTGACTAGAAAGGACTCCACCAGGGTGAGCCTGCATGCCTGCCTGCTCCCTTGTCACCGTCACCGACAGCAGGAGGGAGCAGGCAGTGGCGCCGGCTGGGAGTGCTGGCCAGAGGCTGCCACGCCTGGTGTCCAAGGTATTAGCTAGCATGGGACTCTGAAGGACAGCGGGGGGACTCTGAGGTCTCCTCTGCCCAGGACACTGGAATAAGCAGGGACAATGACTTGTTCCGGGGAAGAGTTCAGAAACAAACCTGGCCTGGCCAGTGTTAGGAGACCTTCCACCATTGCAAAACCATTCGTCCCAGGACTGAGAGAGCTCTGGCATATCTCACTCCCCTGGGACCCCCAGAGGAGAGTGCAGCAGTGGGAGGAGGGCCCAGCCTGCTGCCAAGGAAGGGTCCTGCCACCCTTCTGGGCCCTCCTCCCCTTCCCTGCAGCCAGCTGCCCTCCCAGAACAACCAGCAGGAAACGAAAGCCCCGATTGATTCCCAGGGAGTTAGCTGGTGTCAGTGGCAGAGCCGGTGGCAGATGGCAAATTCTGCTCATTGTAGAGGAGTGGAAAATAATTAGCGTGAGAACAAGAAGCTGGAGTCTTGGTGATAAATGGAACCCTGGTGAGGGCTTGTGGGGAAGGGCCAGGCACAGGCTGTAGAGCCTCACGGCTGGCTCTGCGGCTCACCAAGGCCAGTGACCTTGGACTGATTAGTTAACGTCCCTGGGCCTCAGTTTCCTCGTCTACAAAATGGGGATAAGAATGGTACTTGGTAGGGGCTTTAAAAGGATTAAAAGAGGAAGTCTCTGTGACCTGCTTGCTACAGTATCTAACACATAATAAATGCTACACAGTTTTTAAAAATAGACGTGTAGTGGAATAATTGTTGGAGCTGTTTCTGGGTCCAGCCCGGCTGGCGACAGGTGTAGCCCCTAGTAGTTGGGGCTGTTGCTCTTTTGTGGGGAGGGCCTCTGGTCAAGAAACATTTTGATGCTGCAGAGAGAACACAGCAGATGGACCCAGTTTCACAGCATGACTTGGCCACTCTCTCACTAGGTTATTAACTTCTCAGAGCCTCAGTTTCCCCATCTATGACGTGCACAGCTGGACCTGTCCATGGTGTAATGAGGACACCTGATTGGTGAGGGGTATAGGAAGCACCTCCCCTGCCCTTTGAGGTCATCCACCAGGGATGGCGGTCAGGATGCCCAAATGGCAGTGGCATCCCACCCCTGTCTCCGGCTGTACCAAGGCACAGTTTTGGTTCCCAGGCCTGGGCCTGTGGGGACCCACCTAATGCTGAAACTCTGTCCCAGGCCAGGCAGGCTCAGCTCTGCCTTCTGCTCCGGCACAGCTGATGTGTGAAAAGCAACAGCTTTCAGGCCCCTAGCTTGGGCTGCACCCCGGGCACAGGCTGGTGGCGCACGTGGCCCCCAGCCCACACCCGCTCTCTCTGCTGCCTCCCTGCCGCCTCCTCCTTCCTGTGCTTTTGGAGGCCAGCCCCTCAGCTGCCCTGTGGGCTGCAGACCTGAGAAGTAGGAGGGGAAGGCGATGCAGCCCTGGGGACTCAGCCATGAGGCCTCTGTCTGTATGTCAGAATAAGGAGTCAGACTGACAGGCCAAGTAACCCAAGGATACTGCTTGAAACCCCAGCTCTGCCCGTCTTCATGGTGGGATCTCTGAGCAAATCATTTCACCTCTCTGAGCCTCAGTCTCTTGATCTGCGAAGTTGGGCTGGTACCCCCTCCAGCCTGATGAATCTGGAACACCATGACACAGAGTGTTCTAGTGCTAAGCTTTCTCCCGGCTCCATGGTCCGTTCTGTGCAACTCTCCCAGGTTCAGTTTCCCTCATCAGTGGGGCTAAATCTCTCCCATGTGATGGAGTCCTTGTGAATCTGGAGCCAGACAAAGACCCAGAGAGCTCGTTATGGTCCCTGAGGCCCTGCAGCCCACTGCATGAGGCGAGGTTTGAAGCCAGCTCTTGCGTTCAGATGCTGGCAGCCAGTGAAATACTGTACCTCAAAAGCCATGTAGAGCTAGGCATGGTTGCACCCGCCTGGAATCCCAGCGACTGAGGAGGCTGAGGCAGGAGGGTTGCAGATTCAAGGCCAGACCTAGCAACTTAGCGAGGTCCTATCTCAAAAATAAAGAGGGCCAGGGATGTGACTCAGTGGTAAAACGCCTTTGGGTTCTGTCCCCAATACCCCTAACCAAATTGGGTCGTGTGACCGTGACCAAGTAGTTTCACCTCATCTGTGAAATGCAGTGCCTGCTAACAGAGTTGTGAGGGGTAATGAGTTTATGTTTGTCATGGGCTTGGAGGGCCAAGACATTGTGGGCAACTCATAAAGGATGGACGAGGTGAAACAAGGCTTCCCTGCTCACTGAGATCCCCTTCTCCCCCATCGTCCAGGACCCACCCTGCAGCTGCCTAAAATGACTGCTTATTGGTGCTGATCCCTCCTCTGCTGTCTCGTTTAAGACCTCTGAGCAGCACACAGAGGTTGACATAGGCCCCTCAGCCCAGCAGCTAGGAAGCGGAGAAGCTGGAGCCTAACTACCTCCCCTGATAGCAGGAACTTCCTGCCAGCCCCGTCAGGGGAGAAGGTGGCCCGCCCCAGCAGGGACAGAGCCTGTGCTCTGCGGATCACCCCCTGCCCTGCAAGCTGCCTGGAGCCCAGTTATCCCCCAAAGTGAGACGACACCCCCAAGACTTGACAAGCTCTAGAGCCCACAGACACACCCGGAAGCAGATGGATGGAGGGGCAGAGCACGCGGCTGTCATCTGGCCCTCTGGAGGCGATGGGCCCTTTCCATTTTCAGAGCCCAGTCATGTGGAATCCCAGTCATGGAAATGGGAGTCTGGGTCCTCCGCCCAGGACACTGAGGGCAGCAACTTGCAGGGCTAAAGGAACTCTCCCGGACTAGCCGGTTGCTACTTTTACTTTGGCCACCTGGAAGTTTGGCATCTAGTGATGGCCTTACCTGTAGCAGCCAGGAGGGCCTGCATGCATCTGTCTCGTCCCTTCCCTGGTCTCCTGTTGGAGTTCACCCAGGAGGGCCAAGACTCAGTCTTGGAGTCCAGGGTATGACTAGGGTGTGACTAGACCGGTCTCTGTCACCAGCCTCAGCAGGCAGAAAGAGGGGTAACACTCCCCAGGTGGCCCAAGGGAGGGGACTTTGAGGCTGTGAGTCACCTCACGTGGCTACAGAGTGATGGTGAGGGGACTCCACTTTCTGATGGGTGCCTTTTGACACCATCTAGCAAGTTTATCTTCAGTGGGCCACCTCAGGTTGGATTTTTCAGGCTTACGTAAGTGTTACATTATCTTCAGGAACAGGAAGGAGGCTCCCTGGGCTGTCACTCTGCTAAGGGTAGTGTCACCCAGAAGTTCGAGCTGGGTGTGCTGTGAGGAAGGAGAAGGGGGTGGGCTAGCTTGGGGACTTTGGGACCATCTGTGCAGCACCTGGGGCAGACACTGCATAAAGAGCTGAGAGTCTGGGTTCTTTCTGAACCCATTTCCTTCCCGTAGAAGCGGTCGTAGGCACCGTTCTGAACGCTTCTAATGCTGTCATTCCTGTGACCTCTGGATGGGGACAAGAGTGACCTGTGCCTCCTGCCTGTTGTGCCTTCTTGGTGGAAGGTGTCAGAGCGGTCTCTGAGCCTCAGTCTCCACATTCTCAAATAGTAATAGGAAGTGCCGAACGCTTCCAGGCGACAGGTGCTGCTTCACATGTGTGCCATGATGCTGAGATGGGTGCTCCTCTTATCCCAGTTTAGAAGAGAGGAAATCTGAAGCACAGAAAGGTCAAGTAACCATGCAGCCTGTAAGTGCCAGAGACAGGACTCAGACAGTCTGCTTTCCGAGCATGTGCTCTTAATCACCTCTCACCCTCCCTGTGGCATGGGAGTAACATTGTCGCCCAAAGACCAAAGGCAATTAGCCCAGGACTCAGAACACAGGCAGCAGGTGCTCAGCGGATGTCAGACATTCCCGTGGCCTTCTCCAGCCTCCAGCCCATCCCTGGATGCCTCATGAGCTGAAGGTGGCGCTGGAAACCTCCCAAGCACATCACCTGGCCCCCTGAGGTCATCCTGGTGCCCTGACGCCACTGCAGGCAAGCAAGGTGGGCTCCTATCTCGCACAAGTCCCAGCAGGAACTCCGCACCCTTCCTCTGCCCTACTGCTGAGGGGCTCTTCCCTGAAATTGCTCCCAGGGCCACGTGGGTGCACACTGGACCTTAGGATGAGGGGTGAGGCCCAGCCTGGGTCACTCTCCTCAGCAGCTCCCACTGCAGCTGCAGGTGCCATGGTCAGGTTTGCCATGCCTCTGCCAGTCATCTGGAACCAACCATGGTACCAGCAGTGACTGCCCAGGCCCCGGAACCCAGTCAGATCACATCACAAGAAGTCCCACGAGCCCCTAGGTGCTCTGTTAACGGCAGCATCAGGAAGGGATCCTGGGGGTGTGTGTGGACATGCGCAGAGCCCTTTGGGATGTCATGCCCATCAGCTCTCACTACAGCCTCACAAGGAGCAGCTCTGTCCCGGTTTTACAGGTGAAGCTGCCAAAGCCAAAGAACAGTTAAGATGGCTGGGGGCGTGGGGGCCTCCCTGGAGCTGGCAGGGAGGGAGGGGCATTTCCCCAGAAGGGAAGGCTGTGAGCTAAGAGGGAGGAGGTGCCGTCTTGGCCCTTACGACAGGGAGGGGGTTGCTGAGCAGGCGGGTGGCTGGAGAGCTGGCTTGGGGTGAGGCTCTGAAGAGGAGGTGACATTTGACTGGCTGAGGAAGGTGAGCAGTGCTGTACTTGGAAGGAAGGATTGGGACAACCGAAGTGCGGACCCTTCCAGTGGGGCGCCTTCAGGGAGTAAGTTTGTGGGGGCTGTCAGGAAGGAAAGGTGTAGCAGTGTGAGTTGGGGTGGCAGAGCCTCCATAGTGAGAAGGTTCCTGCTACCTGAAGACAGGCTGTGTGCTGGAGTCGAACCTGTGTCCCTGCCGGGTGGGGCGTGTCTTCCTGCTCAGGGGTAAGGAAACCCTGGATTCAGAGAGGACAAGGCACAGCCTGCAACCTCAGGCCCTGGGGTCTTTAAACACTCACCTGAGGGGCTGGGACTTTAAAGTAGGGGACAGCATGAGCTTTTAAAAAAGCATTTTACACTTTTAGAAAGAGGAACTCAGGCTGGAGCCGTGGCTCGGTGGTTACGGCGCTTGCCTGGCATGCACAAGTACACGGGTTCAAACCCCAGCACCCACGTACACAACTAAGTGTTGGAGCAACGAAAGCCATGTGAAAGAGGAACTCCCAGAATGGTTAATATTTAACCCAGGGGTCTGAATCATCAGCAGGGAAATTGGACCATGTGGGTAGGAGAAGAAAGACGCCCTTTAAAGTCATTCCATCCATGTGAGGGATGCCCTTAGTACGCCATTACAACCTGCCAGGATTAGAGACCCAGCCTGAGGCATGGGGAGCCCCCACGCCCCAGTGCTCTTGCTCCTCTCTGCTGGAGGCGCTGCTGTGCCTGCCGCAGAAGCCCCAGTGGTTGGGGATAGGAAAGGGAGGCAGTGTCCCCCACCCCCACCACACTGGGGTTGTCCAGGGCACCAACTCTGCCCCAGGGAAGGACAGCCAGAGGAGGTGCTTTGTGGCAGCCCCAGACCAGGAAGTAGCCTCTGCCCTCCCCCCTCCTGAGACATTTCCTCCCGATGAAATCACATCCCCAGCAGGGGAACAGGCCTCTATTGTGATGGGCTGGGGTCTCTAGAGAAAGGGTGCTTTTCAGGCCCTTAACAACAGCAGTCCTGAGATTTGTGAATCTGCACGCAGAATGCCCCCCATCAGCACAGCCCCACCCCCGAATGTGACCTGTCGGGGAGAGGCCCGCAGGACAGTCCACTGGCCCTGGTTGGGAAGGGCAGCTGGTTTGCCAGGGGCTTCACACGCGCTACCTCCCCCTGGCCTGCCTCAGCTGCAGCTGCAGCTCCCTCGACTTTGGCATCCGTCCAGCTCAGCTAGGGCTCTGCAGACCTTCCCTCGGCATCCTCACCAGAACCAGAGGTAGGCATGATCAACATTTGACAGGTGAGGAAGCCGAGGCCCACTAGTAAGTCACACAGTTGGCAGGTAGTGGGACCCATGACTTCCTGGGCCTAGGCTCCCAGCTGCCATGATTGTGTGGTGGTGAGCTGGCCAGGGTGCCGCCCGGAAGGGCAGGCTGTGGGCCCCATGCCTCTAACAGGACACCACTCAGGAGCCCTGCCACATGACCTAGTTGTGCTGAGCACAACTGTTAGCCATAAGCTGGTCTCCCCCTGAGCAGGGACAGCCACTGGCTATATCATTCCAGCATCTTGACAGTCCTGTGGCCACCTCTTCAGGGCCTGGAGCCACGCTCCACTCACTTTTCCATGCTGCAGGCAGAGCAGGGGCATCTCAGCAGAGTCCAGGGTGATGTTGATGGGTGGATGGTGGCTGTGAGCCTCTGGGTGCTAGCCCTTTTAGGCTCTGCCAGGTAAGAGGCGGGGTGAGAAGAGGGCCCCCGGTGCAAGTGGGAACAACAGCCACGAAGGAATCTACTTGAGGACCAGGCTGCTGGCAGGGACAGGACAGGAGGGATTCTCACCCACCAGCCCCTCGGGGCAGCAGGGTTGGAGGCAGCACTTCTCCCTGTTTGGCCTGATGGGAGCTTGGTGCAGGGCCTCAGCACCTTCTGGGGCCACTTGGCCCCACTTCTCTGGATGCATTTCATCCTCAATTCATGTGAGGGGGCTCACAGCAGCCCCCCAACCCTGATCCCAACCCCAGCTCATTCCCTGAGCCAACTGCAGATGGGGGAAGGGATGGTAATGCCAGCTGTTAGCTCTGTTCTGTCCCAGCCTGGCTCACCCCAGGTGCCCCAGCCCTGTCCTGTCGCATCACTTCAGACCCAAAGTCAGGGCTGCTTGTCACAGGCTGAAGCCCCAGTCCCCTATAGACCACAGCCCCCTGTCCACCCCACTCCTGCAGCTCCTTTGCTGTGCTCCATCCTTCTCCCCGCTTCCCTGAATGAATCTACAATGTACACTTAGACTCCTCCTCGAGACTGTGGGATGATGTCACTTCCTGAGACGAGGAGGAGCAGGCACGACCCCAGCAGGCTAGCTCGCCAGCCACCAGCCAGGCTGGCCAGAGCAGTGCTGGAGCTGCTGGAGGAAGTGGCTGCACCAGGGAGAGGAGACAGCAGGACTGGACATGCCAGCTGGTCACCCAGCCCCATGCCCCCTCGCCCCCCCTGAGGGCTGTGTCCATTGGCTGGGGAGGACTTGGCTGCTTCCTTCCCAAGTGATGCTGGTCACCGATACATGCTTTCCCGGGAGCTGTCACCAGGGAGAGCAGGACCTGGATCAGGTGCCATGTAAGCCTCTGTGGGCCTAGGGGCATCTGCCTGCCAGCAGGGTGCCAGCCCCCCACAGCAGGCATCTCTGCACAGTTCAGCTCAGGACTGCCTTGCAGCTTCTCTCAGGCATCTGCCTGGACCAGCCTCCTACCCATACCACTGCCCTCCTTCCAGGCACTCTAAAGAGGGGGGACCCATGGATCCTGGGCACTCTCCTGAGCTTGCTCGTGACTAATTTGTATCCAACTATGTGGTGGTGGAGCTGGGCACAGCGTGGTGGGGCTGCTTGGCTCAGGGTGGGCATGGGAGGTGTGGTTGCTCTTCCAGCAGTGAGGCAGAGGTGTGCTCCGTCACACCCCCACGTGGCCTTCCCTACCTGGAAGCCTGGCTGTGGCTGGGAGTGCTGTGTGATGGGTGCAGAGTACGTCGGCATGCGTGCAGGGCTCCAGCAAAGCAAGAACTTGAAGACCTCGTTCTCTCGTAGAGGCTTGCGAGGGCCTGCGTGTGCTGGCACTCCTCACTTCCCCCCATGCTTGTCAGTCCCAGCTGCTACCATCCCCACGCCCTTGCCCCACCTTCCCCCTGCCCTGCTGGGCTTTGTGCTGAGGGGCAGATTGTACTTGGTGTCAGAAACCGCTACTCTGACCCCAGGGACTGTGTGCACTGGGCCAGGTGTCCTTGTGGAAAGGCCTACAAGGACCCTGAGGCTGAGGGTCCCCAAGGACCCTCCCAAGGAGGAGGAAAGTGGGGGTGCACCCAGGTCTTAAGGGAGTGGAACCGGATTGTTCTGGTAAATCTAAGCAGTATCTGTCTGGGGGGGACAGAATACCCCTCAGGGGTCAGGGTGAAGCTTTTGTCCTGCCTGCCCTCACAGCTTCAAGGTTCTCTGCTCTTTTTCAGGAGGTGAGCGCCAGGCCTGCTGAGCCTTCAGAGCCGCCAGCCATGCCCGGGATCGTGGTGTTCCGGAGGCGCTGGTCTGTGGGCAGCGATGACCTCGTCCTGCCAGCCATCTTCCTCTTCCTCCTGCACACCACCTGGTGAGCCCCCGGGCTGGGGCTAGGCCTAGGGTTAGGAAGCTTCCCAGTCATCTGTTTCTACCCATCTGGGTCCAGTCCTGACCCTGTTCTGCTTTCAGCTTTCAGGAGGAGGTGTCTGAAACATGGAGCCCCTTAGGGCAATACCCACATGCAGCCAGGACCCCTCCTGGCCACTGCTGTGCCTGCCCCCAGCAGTAGTGGAGTTGCCACTGCTGTCCCCCACACTGACAGTGGGACTCCTCTCAATTCCCTGTCCCACGAAAGCTCTTGTCTTGTGGGGGAGGCGCCTGCTGTCCCCTCCTTCCACTGAGCCCAGACTGGGTGGGACTGCCTGCCAGGGACTGCTCAAGGCGCAAGGGCCACCTGGCCTCACTCGCTGGTCTCCCTGCAGGTTTGTGATCCTGTCCGTGGTGCTCTTCGGCCTGGTGTACAACCCGCATGAGGCCTGCTCCCTGAACCTGGTGGACCACGGCCGTGGCTACCTGGGCATCCTGCTGAGCTGCATGATTGCCGAGATGGCGATCATCTGGCTTAGCATGCGTGGGGGCATCCTCTACACGGAGCCCCGCGACTCCATGCAGTACGTGCTCTACGTGCGCCTGGGTAAGGGCCACCCACCGTGGGCTGGGGGCTGCCTGGGTAAGGGCCACCCACCTTGGACTGGGGCTGCCTGGGTAAGGGCCACCCACCTTGGGCTGGGGCTGCCTGGGTAAGGGCCACCCATCCTGGGCTGGGGGCTGCTCTGGACCACCCTCACCTGCATCCTTCTGTCCTCACCTGATGTTTGTTGGGCACACTCTGAACTAGCACCAGATATTGCAGTGAACAAGGCTTTCTGGAGCTACACCTTAGAGCAGGGGTGGACAGGCTGCAGCCTCAGGGCTGAATCCAGTCCACTCTGTGTTGTAAATAAAGTTTTATCAGAACGCACTCATTCGTTCATGACTGGTCCGCTTTGGCAGAGCTGAGGAGTTGCTCCAGAGATTGTAGGATCCTGAAGTCTAAAATATTTGCTCTTTGGCCCTTTACAGACAAATTTTGCTCACCCCTATTTTAAACCATGAGCATCTCTGCAAAGCGCATCTGCTTTGTGATCCTTCTCGAAAAAACCCAGTCCTCTCTAGAAAGCCCCTGGGGACCAGCCTGCCTCTCTTCTGTGCCTGAGTTCCAGCCACTTCCCCTGGGCCTTCCCAGGGAACACTTCTCTCTGCTTGTGTATGCTCAGCCCTTTCCCACGTTAACTCCTAGAGAGGAGCCGTTATTAGCCTGGTTTTATAGAGGAGGACACTGGAACCAGACAAGTCAGTGGGCTTCCTCAAGGTCACACTGGTCTCTGTAGAAGCCTCAGACTTGAACCCAGGCTGCCTGGTGCTAGGCTCCTAGCTGCCACACTGGCGCCCCCTGCTAGGCTGTCCGTCCCCTCCCCTCCTCCCGCCCCACGTGGGTCCTGGCGTTTGTGTGCTGACAGGATGCCACTTGAGTGGCCTGCCCGCTGGGCTCCTCCCTCCTCCCCCGCTGCAGTTCCAGAGCCTCTTGCTGGGAAACAGCAGTTTCCATGAAGGAGCAGGCACCTAGCCCTCACGTGGTTCTATGACATAGACGTTGTCACTCCCATTTTACAGACAAGGAAATGGAGGCTCCGAGACATGACGTGACTCACCTAAGATAGGTTCTGATGCCCATAGTGATGCATGTCATTCTGAAATCCTGAAAGAACAGGGAAGTGCCTCTTCCTTACCCACCTCTCCTGTCACCAGGGGCCTGAGGACAAATTACAAGGGACCAGGCAACAACTAACATGCAGGGACAGATGGTGGTGGGACAGCCTCTGGTGGGCCTCTGGTGCTGATCCTCACCTCCCCGTCCTGCTGCTGAGCTGGCCAGAGGCTCTACCACAGGAGGGGCCAAGGTGCCTTCCATGGAGGGCAGACAGGGGCCGTCTGTCAGCAGGACCTGTTCTCCTTGCAGCCATCCTGGTGATCGAGTTTATCTATGCCATCGTGGGCATTGTCTGGCTCACTCAGTACTACACCTCCTGCAATGACCTCACTGCCAAGAACGTCACCCTTGGTACGTCAGGGGATGAGCCACTCAGCCAGCCTTGCGGGTGGAGGGGACAGGGCTCCAGCAGGTTAGCTGGGGGAAATGGCTTTCTTCACTCTGTTTGCCATCGTCCTCAGAGGACTGTGGTCTGGGTGGGTGGCAGTGATCACAGAGCTGCCTGTACAGCAGTTGAGGCTCCTCAACAGCTCCCTGGAAACTCACGGAGCTAACTGCTCCGTGCCAAGGGTGGGCCTCAGGGTCATGCCTCAGCTAGGCTGGGAGTAGAGGCTTCTGAGTCTTTCTCTTGGGCCCTAGAAGCAGCTGAGGGTGGGGAGGCTCCAGGACCCCTCTCTTCAGAGCTGATGACCCAGGGAGGTATTCCCAACCCTCCACCTCTTTCTTCCCACTGCTGACCACAGGGATGGTCGTCTGCAACTGGGTGGTCATCCTCAGCGTCTGTATCACTGTCCTCTGCGTCTTTGATCCCACGGGCCGCACCTTCGTAAAGCTGAGAGCCACCAAGAGGAGGCAGCGCAACTTGCGAACTTATAACCTGCGGTCAGTCTGCTGGGTGGGCAGGTAGTACCCTTATAGGCTTCACTGGCCCTGGGCAGTGAGGTCCCTGCTCTCCGGGAGCCTTCCCCAGACCTCCTAAACTGTACGGCACCTCGCGTGAGCCATGGGCATTAGTGAAAGACAGCCTCTCCCTGCCTCGTGCATTGTCTTTAAAGTGGGAATAACAGGCCCAACGCAGTGACACACACTTGTGCTCCTGTGGCTCAGGAGGCTGAGGATCACCGGTTCAGGGCCAGCCTCAACAACTTAGTGAGGCCCTAAACAGCTTAGTGAAACTGTCTCAAAATAAAAGAATAAAATGTAGCTCAGTGGTTAAATCCCAATACCAAAAAATAAAGTGGGAACCACAGCTCCTGGCTGGCGGTGTTGTGAGATTTAAATGGGGAATATGTGCAAAGTGGTCAACGTGATGCTCACGTTGGTAAGTGCCCCCTAGCTGGTAACTATTGCTGTCATGGTCATCAACAGCAGCACTGATAACAACGGTGGCAACAGACACTTAAAAATCAAGCCAAGCATTGTGTAGAATAAGTTTCAACCCCATGCGGCAGCCATTAATATGTCCTCATAATAGAATGGAGAAACTGAGCCCTAGAGAGGTTATTTAGCTAGGTTAGACAGCTCGCAAATGATGTAGCCAGGGATGGCACAGCAGGCTTCAGAGCCCTCACTTCCTCTGGGTCTCCAGGGATAGAGGAAGTTAATCAAGGAAAGCTTCCTGGTGGGGGTATTTTACATGTCATTTTAAAGAAGGGGAAGCTGTTCTCTGGCAGAAAAACTGTGGGAGAACATCTGACAGGATCACATGATTCCTGTTTACTGACAGGAAAATGGAGGGGGCTTTCAGGACGGGTCACCATAACTGCCCTAATCAAGTTTCTACTATGAGTTAGTCCCATAGGGCCTAACTGCTGAGCTCTTTACACAGTCGGTCCATTTAAAACTTTTGGCAAACCCAGTGAAGTTTTGAGACCCATTCTACAGAGGAAGGATCCAAGTGGCTTGTCCCAGGTCATGTTGGTGGGACATGGAAGTGGCACTCCATCTCCAGTCCAGAGCAGCTGAGGACCCCCACCCACGGAGCAGGCTGCCTAGGCCGCCTGCCCTGCGGGACTTGTCCTCTTCCCCCACCCCATGCCTCTACACTGAGTTCACATCAGCTCACCAGCCCATCACTACAGCCAGATCCACGCCCATGCCTGGTCTGGCCACCTCCCAACCCAAAATGTCAGGCCTGGCATCCAAGGCCCCAGAGCCCGTTTTCCCTCTGAGTGCAGCTGGCTGCCACTGCCCGTCCCACTTAGCTTCCTCAGAGCACATGTCTCAACCCAACCTGGTTTCTGGGCTCCTTGGGCACTGGAAAACAACTTCTTTTCCTGACTTTGGTGATCACCTTGGGGACCCAGGGCACACAGAACCTTGCAGTGGGGGTTGGTGGTTACTGTCATTTTAATTAGAAAGCACTGTCACCTCATACACATTCCTAAGGTGACCTGCCCCCTGGTGTTCATAAAGGGCATTGCAGTGTGGTATCCTGCCATGGTGTCCAAGGCCCAGTGGGAGATTCTCTTTGAAGGCCTTGTGAAGATGAATAAGGTGCCTCAGAGCTCACAGGGTCTTGGCCTCTTGTGGTTTCTCCTGCGCTCACGGGGGGCTCGGGCGGGCAGCCTGGACCATGGGGCTGTGTCACATCTGACTGGCCTCCACTTGCCTGCTCTCTGCTCTGAAACTAACAAACCAGGGCCTTTTCAAGCCAGCAACTCCCAAGTGTGGGGACCCATGCACTCCTGCTTCCCTACCTGCTAGGTTATTTCAGTTTTTGGAACTTAAAAATGTGTTCCCTTTTCTCTTTCCAGTGGAATCTGGCCAGAGTTGGGAGAGGGGGTTATTCCCAGCCCTACTGCCAGGGAGCCTTGACCGTGGGTTTTTGCAGGACTGTTTGTCCCCTTTCACATTAATGAGCTGCCGGGCAAAGGCTGCTGGGGTCTATGTACTCTCTGTCCAGGCTTGGTATGCGTATCCCTAGCTTGCTTGGTAGCCTTACTGATTGATTCACTGGACAGAACCTGTCACCTCTCATACACATTCCTGAGGTGACCGCCCCCTGTGTTCACAAATGGCATTGCAGTGAAGTGTAGTATACTTCCATGGTGTCCAAGGCCCAGCGGGAGATTCTCTTTGAACTTTTGAAAACCCCATCAGCTTTGAAACAGTTAAAGAATGTGATGTTCTGGGAACCCAGCGTGGTCTTCATCAAGGCCCTGGAATGTGGGACATTGGTATAGGATGCAAGGCTGCCCAAGTCCCTAAAGGTGGCAGATCCCAGACAGTTCTCTTGCACCTTTCCTAACCTCTGTAACCCTGGAAGACCCTGTTCGCCAGGGTTGGGGAGTGGAGAGCAGTCCTTGGCCACAGAGAGGAGCCAGGAGGTTCAAGGAGGGCCTGACCTGTCGCTTTGGAAGGCTGTTAAGAACCTTGAATTCATTGGAAGGTCAGCCTTGTCCTCACCTTCTGACTGCCCAGCATCAGGCTTTTAAGGGGCCAGCTCATGGCAGAAGCACACCAGCCCCCTTTCCTCAGTTTGGAGATGTGCATGTTTAGTGTTGGAACTATAATCTTTATGCTCAAGACACATTGATTTCTGGGCATTCAGATTGGAGGAGCCTCAGTGGATAATTGGCCAGACTCCTGGATCCCCTGAGTCCACCCAAGCAGTCAGACTCATCAGGGCTGGGATATGAACCAACAGGGGGCAGCCATGCAGATGAGGGGTGGGAGCCCTCTCCCCACCTAGGTAACAGTGGGTGACCAGGAATTGGGTAGTGCAGAGCCTCAGTCAGCCTCTGACGTTTTGTTTAAGGTCAGAGTATGCTTGAGTTTCTGGAGTCCTTTGCCAGGAAAAGCAGGTCTGTTCCAGACCCTGGAATAAGAGGACAGAGAGGCTCAACATCTCCCTAGGCTCCTGCTTTGCTCATGGATACCTTTGCTGCAGAGTAGGCCCCACTTTGGGTTCCCAGCTCTGAAGCTCCCAGGGTGTGCTTGTGAATCAGGCCTCCAAGTCAGGGAGCATGGCCCGCTGGCCATCAGCTCACCATCTTAGGCCAGCAGGAATGTCCCAGGGAGTGCCCTGGCTGGCTGGTAGCCAGGTCACTGGCCGCCCAGCTTTGGCCAGTCCTGTGCCCTATTCTGCCCTGGGGACCCCTCTGGGGAGCCTTTTCGTGGGATCCTGGGAACAGGCTGCCCTCCTTCTGTAACATCTGGGCCCCAGCTCTTTGGTCTGGCCCTCTGACCTCACACATACCAACTTCCCCTTTTGCAGGCACCGCTTGGAGGAGGGTCAGGCCACCAGCTGGTCACGCCGACTCAAAGTGTTCCTCTGCTGCACTCGGACGAAGGACTCCCAGTCGGTAAGCATCGGGAAGCCACTTCCCCCAGGTGCACATCCTGCAGTTCAGGCACGCTTCTCTCCTTTGGCAAAGCCGGGTGGGTGGGGCTGGTAGGAGACACAGTTTTGAGTGCAGGTCACAGCTCACCTGTGTGATGATCTGGTCTTCACTGACCAACTCCCACCAGCCTGCAAAGCACGCTTGGAACAGACAGTTTAGTTTAGGAGATGAAATGCTCAAAAGTCAGGCGACCTGAAGACAGAAAAGCAGCCCATCCTCAGCAAGCAGAGCGGTCTGGAAGGTCCCGCGAGGCTGTGTCGTGCGCAGCAGGGTGCTAATGGTGCACACTCACCCCTCACCAACTGGAGCTTTGAGGAGTGGCCTGAGGGGCCAAGTGCTGAAGGAGGAAGGCAGGGTCAGCTGCGGCCAGCCCTGAGGGGAGGGAGGGAGGCAGAGCCCTGCAGCACCAGGAGGGACCTTAGAGATCATGTAGTCCCACCCCTCATTTTGCAGATCAGACAGCTGAGGTCCAGAGAGGTGGAGTGGCTTGCTCAGCGTCCCACAGCTAGTTAGTGGCAGAGCCAGTGAGGTCAGGAGACCACTTCTCCCTGAGGCAGACAGCAAAGTACCCTCGGAAGCCACCGGGAAGCCTCGCGTGGCTCCTTCTCACCAGCAGCACTGGTGAGCCGTAGAGTGAGTAATCCAGTGGAAGAAAGCCCCTGAAGTCCCTGGTGGGCGGGGAGCACCCTGTGGGTCTCTCTGGGGAGGTCTGAGGGGTCATGGCTCAGGGCCTGGGCTGCAGGCAGACTGAAGGGCAGGGAGGAGTTTCCTGGCAGATGGAGGCTGGGCCTGCCAGCGTGTGGAGGACACGGCCACCCTTCCAGGCCCACGCTTGGGCAGGGCTGTGGTCAGAGCCTGGTGAAAAGGCCACAAGTACGTCATGGGGAGCCCCGAGCCTGGGTCCTGTTAGATGTGGATGGTCTAGGGACCCGGTCCAGTCCAGGTGCTCTCGACAGCGCATGCCCTTTTCCGTCAGCTTGTGCTGTGCTCCTTAAAAGCTTGACTTGGACACCAGCATTTGAAAACCAGGGACATTTATGTAAACTCCCATGCTTCCCGTATCTGGCAACTCAGGCCCTCAGCAGACACGGAGCAGGAGCTGAGCAGGCGCAGGTGCCATTTGGCCCCCTTAGGTGTTTTTTTTTCTCTTATGAGTGCCAAACGCTCCAAGGTGAGGCAGAACCAGTCGCCCGTGAGTTTGTTCCCACCTTGGTGTCTCCAGACTCCAGGGAAGCAAGTTGCAGGGACACCCCGGATCCACAGTCCGCAAGGCTCACCGCTGTTCCTTGCCTTCCCAGGGGTGTGGAAGAAGCCAGAGGGGCCACTGGCCAGTGATCATTCTCTTTTCTCAGGCACATTGTGGGGGGCCAGTGAGCCTGTGACCCCTGGGCTGCAGGGAGAGGGGGCAGAGACCTGGGAAGGTCCTTAACACCCTTAGTGGGGGCAGAAGCAGCCAGGAACTTCATTTGGCTTCTCTGCTCGGGAGAAAGTCCAAACACGCCTGGGTGACCCAGGCTGTGATTCCTAGCGTCTGGGGAAGGAGAAGTGCCAGGCTCAGGTGGCACCTGTGTGCTGCAGGCAGCGCGAGCTGCGGGACCTCCCCGAGGAGCGGCTCGAGGGGAAGGAAGGCTCAGAGTTCTCCCCGACAGCTGCTGACAGTCCTGACTGGGCCGCGGGCTCCAAGCCGCACAGGGCTGCCTGGGGCGAGGCGTGGCTAGTGCTGCAGAGGTGCCGGAGTCAACCTGCCCTGGGCCTCACTCCTGGTCTCCTATCCTCTCCTGCTTCCCTGCCACTCCCTCTGCCTTCCTGGACCTCGTAGGATGCCTACTCGGAAATTGCCTACCTCTTTGCTGAGTTTTTCCGGGACCTCGACATCGTGCCATCCGACATCATTGCTGGCCTGGTGCTGCTCCGGCAGAGGCAACGGGCCAAGCGTAACGCGGTGCTGGACGAGGTGAGCCCCCATCTGTGGCCGCCGCTCTTCCTTGTGCCCTGCTGCTGACTGCATGACTCCCTCACCTCCTAGACCCTGGGGGTCACCTTGGCTGTGCACCACCCTCTGCTTCCTTAGCTCAGAACTTTAGCCAGCCATTCCCTGCTGCTCGGTGGCTTTCTTTTCTGAACCACATACGGCTTCTTCCTGACTTCTAATCACAGGGTCCCAGTGAATGACACCAGCTGGGTGCTTCAGTCTTCTGCTTTGTCCCTGTGTCCCACCCCCATGTCCTTGCCAACGTACCCATTTGGGTCTCTCAGCATCTCCTACAAAGTCCCTTCCCCCTGGCGTGGGTCAGGAAGGTCCCCTAGGGGTTTGATACTTTGGGTAGGTAAGGGAGCAACTGGAAATAGGGAGAAACTTCTGATTTTGGAGCACTAGCTAGATCTTAGAAAATCTGGAAGCCGCCTGCTTCTTTGGTCCTCTCAGGCCTTTGGGAAGCAGAGCCCTGGGAACTGGGCCCCTTTCTCAGCCAAGCAGCTGGGCCACTGCCCATCTTCATGTGCCCGTTTTACAGGCAAACAATGACATCTTGGCCTTCCTGTCTGGTATGCCAGTGACCAGAAACACCAAGTACCTCGACCTCAAGAACTCGGTGAGTCAAAAATCACCCCCACCACCTGACCCCATCCCAAGTTCCAATCTCTGCTGGAAAAATGCCAGCAAACACCTCCCGACTGCCCTCACTGCATGCCCATGCTGCTCCTGACCAGCTCCTGCCCAGCCCTCCAAGAAGCCTCCTCTCAGACCATGCCCCACCAAGAGCCCCCATGCCATGCTCCACGAGCAAAACCCCGAATCCCTTAGCCAAGCTGCAAGACGTTTGGCCCTGGCCTCTTGGGATTGCAAACTGCTTCCCAAGGGTGAGCTGTGACATTATTGTGGCCACTGCTGTCATAAAAGGCACTGGGGCGTAGCACTGTGGTTTCCAAGCCTTTTAGTAAAAGAACCTTTTCCCAAGTGCCTTTAGTGGAAATCCAGTGTGTTCCAGGAGAAGGTGGAACTGCGGTGGCCGAGCCCTGGCCCCGCTCACTCTGCAGCTGAGCAGCCCTGCCCCAGCCACCCCAGGCAGCGCACTGATTTGGTTGTTCCTCTGCTCTGCTCAGCTGCTTGTCGCTGTGACCTAGAGCAAGTCAGTCCTTCATCCCCCAAGCCTGTCCCTTCAGCTGTGAAAGGCCCTGGCACACATTCCACACAGAGCTACCGTGGGAAGCTGTCTTGAGTCCAGTCCTAGCACGGTGCCATGGATTACAGTGGCTCTTAGATATCTCCATCCCTGAGGAAAGCCCCAGGCCCCTGTCAGCCCCTGCTCCCCACAGTGGCATTTGTACCCTTGTAAAACAGCCAGGGCCACAGCAGGTGTCTGTAGCCGGCTGTCCCTGCTTTCCAGGGAATCAGGGCTTTTACCAGCCCCGGTGGAGGGGCAGGGCAGGCAGAGGGGTAGGGCCTCCACCTGCCTGTGGCGGAGGCTGGTAGCAGCTGCTGGCATCCCGCTGCTGGCAGGGAGCTCTGGAGGTTGAGTAACTAACTACCTCTGCAGCTCACTGGCTGTTCCTGGAGAGCAGACAGAAGGGCTGGGTCCTTTTACCCCTCTGGGCCCTGATTAAGGCTCTACCTGTTCCACTTCAAAAGATGACTAATCACCCTCATACCTGCTCAATCCCTCTAAGCCTTGCAGTCCTGCTGGAGGCGTGGCTGCGCTACCTCTGCCCTCCTCCCTCTAGCCCTGGGTGCCGATGACAACCACAGTGTCAGTAGCAGTCCTGGGTCTCAGAACTGCTGGGTTGTAAACTGGCGCCTTTCCTCAGAGTGATCCCAATCTCCCCCAGACAGCCTGCCCCCAGCCTTGAGCCTAGGACTCCATGAATCAAGTGTATGTAGAACTCGAGGGACAGAGAGAATTGGTGACTTCCTGCTCAGTATGGCCCACCCTGCTGCCTGTAGCCAGACTCTCCTAGCTGAAGGTCTCAAGGCCTTTCAGGGTTAAATTCCCCAGCAGCCTGATTGCTGAAGTGGGTGATTGCTACTCCTGCCCTGGCCCCTGGCTCTCTTCCTTCTTGGGAAAACAAGCAGGGAAGTCGATCCAGTGCTCAGAGTGATTTTCTGTCCCCCAAATCGTTAATTCTGAGATTGGAGCGACAGGACAGGTCTCAGGAGACTCGTGCCCTGGTTGCGCGGAGATAATTAGGGAAACGCAACTATCCTCGGGAGGCCTGGGCCCACCCCGCTGCCCTGCTGTGGGTGGCAGCCAGAGTCCCCCCTGAGGCCGCGGGCGCCGTCTTCCAGCTCGAGATGCTGCGCTACAAAGAGGTCTGCTACTACGTGCTGTTTGCCCTGGCTGCCTACGGCTGGCCCATGTACCTGATGCGGAAGCCTGCCTGTGGCCTGTGCCGGCTGGCTCGCTCCTGCTCGTGAGTACCCTGCCCTGTCCCATCCAGGCTAGTGCCTCCTCTCCCAGCTAGCGTGCAGGGAGGGGCTGAGCAAACAAACCCGTGCCCTTGGGGCCTCCCACTAAACCAAACAGGGGCAGCACACTTTGCCCTGCCTCCACCTCCCTTTGGGTCCAAGTGGTTTTTCTTCCTCAGCTTGGACAGGCCTCAGCTTCTCTCCTTCCGTGTCCTCCCTGAGCAGTAAAGCTGTGGGCTTCGAAATCACACAGCTCTGGGTTCGGGTCCGGACCTTCTCGCTTGGAGCCTTGAGCGAGGTGGTCTAGTCTCTGAGCCTGATTCCACATCTGTAAAGGAGGGATGTTGATACATACATCATGGAGTTTTCTCGAGGACTGAGATCTTTCACAGTGCCTGCACTGCTGGATCCCTTCCCTGCTCAGCTCTTACTCTGTTCCTCAAGCACTCCCTTCTGCTCATGTCTCCCCTGCTCTTGGCGTCCCTTCAGTGCTCTGCCTTTCTGGAAAGATTTTCTTGGGAGGGAGGCCCTATCCACGGAGGTCTCTGGAAGGGAACCAGGAAGACCCTTTAGTTGCAGGCTCCAACCCTCTTCCCCAGGAGCTGGAAAAGGCCTCAGCCCCAGATCTAGCCTGTGCTCTGGCTCCATCCTCCCCCAGCCCTTGGGAAATGCTCTGTTCTCCTAAGTGGGCCAGAGAAAGGCTCCTGAAGAAGCCTTCCCTTCCTTGGTGGCTCTGCCCTTGCTCATGTCAGGAAGAAAGAAGACAGCTCCCTGGGCTCCTGTTCCACAAAGGCGGTGTGCTACCTCAGAAGCTGGGTGGCTCGTGGGACTTCATTTTTGCCATGTCCCTGGCAGCTGATCAGAGGTAGCCAGGGCACCTCATGCCTATTTCCTGTCTTTGCCTGCTGCACATGCCTGGCATTCTCACCTGTATTCTTGAGAGTCCCAGCCAGGGTGGAGAATTCAAAATGAGCACTGGGCCAGGAGTTCAGAGACCTAGGCTCTAGTGGGCCCTGCTTCATTACTCATGGCAGGGTGGGGACATTGCTAAGAGCCAGTGTTCTTGCTTGTAACCGGTAGTATCTGCCCATAGCATGCTTTGGCATCAGAGAGTCATTGGCAGGTGGGACTCTCAGTGCTCTGCGCCCCCAGGGCCATGGGCATGTGCATCAGCCTTCTTACTTTCTTTCTTTTTTTTTTTTTTTGGTACTGGGGAATGAACCCAGAGGGGCTAAACCACTGAACCACATACTAGTCCCTTTTATTTATCTTAATTAATCAATTAGAAAATTTTTTTGAGACAGCGCCTCCCTAAATTGCTTAGGGCTTTACTAAGTTGCTGAGGTTGGCTTTCAACTTTGAACTTGCAATCCTCCTGCCTCAGCCTCCCTAGATGCTGGGATTACAGATGTGCACCTGGCTTACATTAGCCTTTTTAGTGCCCTGGAAGAAAGTGCAGATTCCTCAGATCCTGGGGGGCCCAGTTGGGGGCCTGTGGGGTGAAGAAGAGGCAGAGCTGAGGCTCATACCTGCGGCCATGGACTGTGGCCCTCCATGGATGTGTGACAGGTCTTTCTCCCACAGACTCCTCCAGGTGGCAGCACTACCCTCAGAGGCACCACAGGGCTGCTTCCTTGCAGCCTGCTGTCCCTGCCACCCTCCTCACCTCTCTGACCCTTGGGTCCCCTATTCAGAGGCAGCCTCGCTGGAGGGAGGGGAGTCACACTGTGCTTGTGCCCTGCCTGGCTCTCCTGGCCCTGGGCCTTCGGTCTCACATCAGCCTTGGGACACAGCTCTCGGTAGACACTGAGGCCTCTGTAGTTGGGCACCTCTTCAGCCCGTGAAATTGGAAAGTAACACAAGGATTCAAGCCCCAGGCTTGTCTCGAGGTCACACTCTTACAGCCTCCTGCTCGGCTGAGGAGGAGAGGACGCAGCCATCTGAGAGCAGGAGCCCAGGCCCCCAGGCCCGGGAGCACTGCCGCCTCAGCTGGTAGCCACCAGTGAATCAGGTTGGTCCCCACACCTAGGCCCGGTGGCTTCCACTTGTGTGTGACTCAACCCTGGAGTTTCTCAGTGAGGCCTGTCCCCTTTGGGAAGTAACAGCCCCGCAGGTGCTGTTTTGAGAGAAGTCTAACCTCTCAGCATCGCCAGGGTTCTTGATAAAATCTCAGCTGTCATGTCAAGATAGCTGTCCTGTGCTTTCGGGCTCCTGGGCACATCTGTTGGGAGCTGGCTCCCTCTGGTGGCCCAAGGAGCCACTGTTTCCCAGCTGGGTGTTCAGTGCAGCGCTTACTCACCCCTGATGTGCCTGGCACATTTAGGTGTTGGGGACGTGGCTGTGACCATCAGAGCAGACGCTGTGGTGGAGTGTTACAGCAGGGGGTGCTTTGGAGGAACAGAGCTGGGCGTGTGACTGAGATGGGAAACACTGTCGGAGGAGGTGGCCAGGGAAGACCTCCTGACCGTTTGAACAGAGGCTGGAGCAAGAGAGGGGATGAGCCACGCAGATGCTGGCAGTGAGCATTTCAGGCTGGTGTGTGTGAGGGGGTGCAGACACAGGAAGCTTCTGAGCTTGAGAGGAAAGGCCAGAGGGGCTCAAGTGAGGAGAGGAGAGGGAGGAGCAGGGCCAGGGGGCAGGGAAGGCTCTTAAACTGGGCGGGAGGGTGTTGCTGTAGGGTTTTAAGTGGAAGGGTGACAAGGTTGGGCTTACCTTCAAAGGGCAAGTGTAGTGAGGATAGCAGGCCTGTGGGGCCCCAGGCAGAAAGAATGGGGGAGGGAAATGGGAAAGTCTGGTTCCCAGTCTGGAGGCAAAGCCGAACTGGTGGGATGGGCAGAGAGGGCAGGACAGGTATCCCAGTGGCTGCCACTGGAGGAGGCAGGTGGGCAGTCAGGACTGGGTTTGTGAGGGGAGAGGCGGTGCAGGGGCTCAGATGGAAGCCCCTGGAAGGCAGGAGTGAGTCTGGAGTAGCACACTCACGACATTTAAACTCAAGCAAGTACAGCTGGTGGGAAGAAGGGCCGAGGCTGAACCCAGACCTCGGTGCCAGAGGACACAAGCGAGGAGGCCCGGCCAGGAGAAGACAGGGCAGGGGGTCTCCAGCCAAGTAGGGAGGACCCACGGGGCCAGATGCTCCACAGGAACTGGCCGATTGGCTTGGCGATGTGGAGGTCACCGGGGGCCTTGCAGATGGGGTGGGTCTGGATGCCCAACGGAGCAGGTGTGAGAGGATGGGAAGAGGAAGCAGGGCTATCCTCCCTGGTCCTAACCCCCACCGGCCCCGCTGCCAGGTGCTGCCTGTGCCCTGCACGGCCCCGATTTGCCCCTGGAGTCACCATCGAGGAAGACAACTGCTGTGGCTGCAACGCCATTGCCATCCGGCGCCACTTCCTGGATGAGAACATGACTGCGGTGGACATCGTCTACACCTCCTGCCATGACGCGGTGAGGGGCCAGGCAGGGGACAGGCCGAGTTGGGGCCTAGGGTCAAAGCAGGCCAGCAAGAGCCCTTGGCTCAGCCAGCACTGGCCACTGCAGCCTCCAGGCCACCTTCCAAGTAGTCCAGAGGTGGCTCCATCTTCCTCTACACCCTGGGCTCACACCACCTCTGGAGCTAGGAGAGGGGATACCCGCCCAACACCCAGTGTTGGTGTTTCCTGGCCCCAGCATAAGCGAATGCAGGAGGCAGGAGAGCATCAGAGACGGGCAGAGATTCATCTGGGCTCAGCAGTGGGACAGCAGTCAGAGCTGAGCCAGGAGGGTTGGGGAGGTCTGTGTGCTAGGGACAGGGGGATCCTCAGGGACTTCAGGCCCCGGAGAGTGTTAGGGGCTCAATGGCCAGAGGGCTTAGGTCCCTTCCTGAGTCTGACCGCATACTGGGTCCCCTTGGTCTCATAAGCTGCTGCTTCCTAGGTCTATGAAACCCCCTTCTATGTGGCGGTGGACCATGACAAGAAGAAGGTGGTAATCAGTATCCGGGGAACCCTGTCCCCTAAGGTATGCCACCTGTGGCTGGGGTGCCTGCCTCCCGCTTCCTGGCCTCCCCAGCCACTCTTTACCTGCCTCCTCTCTCCCCAAGGACGCCCTGACCGACCTGACAGGTGATGCTGAGCGCCTCCCTGTGGAGGGCCACCGCGGCACCTGGCTGGGCCACAAGGTACCCGCCTCGTGTGCTCCTGAGGGCCCTCGCCTTCTCTACCCCTGCCAGCCCGCAGATGCCTGCTGTCGGGGTTCTTCCTGCTCACTGGGCCACAGGAGAGATTGCTCAGAGAGGTGTGGATTGGTCTGGAAGGTCTGTGTGGCCCACCCTGGGACCCCCACATCCCCGTCTGGCCCAGAGACTATCCCCAGAGAGCATGAGGAGGCAGCTGGTGACAGGCCACACCAGTTTCTGGTCAGACACGCTGCCCCTCAGTCTCTGCTTTCTTGATTGTGAAATGGAAGTGCTGAGATCAGTGTGTGCCAGGCCCACAGCTGGGTTGCTACCAAGACCAAAGGGGGAAGCAGGCAGGCCAAGGCCAGCGCACGGCGGGTCCCTGGTTCTACTGGTCCCTGGTGGCCTCCCCACAACATCCTGCTCTTGCTCTCACCCAGGGTATGGTGCTGTCAGCTGAGTACATCAAGAAGAAGCTGGAGCAGGAGATGGTCCTGTCCCAGGCTTTTGGGCGAGACCTGGTGAGCAGCTTTCCATGCCCCTGAGCCCTGCCCAGCCAGCTTGCCCTCGCCCAGGGCCGCAGAGCCAGGAGAGTGTGGACGAATGAGGCTCCCAGCCCCTCCTTGAACTGTCCTGAGCTCCTCCCAGGCACCCTGCTTGCCCCAGCAGCCACTGAGCACCTGCTCAGGGCTCCGCAACCTCGCAGCTGCTCAACCATTTGTCCAAAGGGCATTTTATGGAGAAGTGCAAAATAAAGAACCGAATGGCAAAGAATAACCACAGAGCAGGTGGAAGGCATGCTGTCTGCTTGGCTGTGATCGGAACCCAGCCTTCCGCACTCCTGGTTAGGCAGGCCCGAGGTGCCACCCACTGCCCCTTCCCTGGCCTCAGAGACTCCAGCCTAGGAGCTGGGGTGGAGGAGTGGGGGGACCAGTAACCAAGTGATCACAACAAAGTATAAACTACTGTGGTGACAAGGTCAGATGCAGTATCTAGAGGGGAGTGAGCTGCTCCTGGAAAACCAGGGAGGGCATCCTCGGGGGGGGGTGCCCTCTGAGCAGGGTTTGAAGGGCAGTGGTGGTTGTGAGGATAGTCATTCTGTGGGGACCTACCTTGGTTCTCCATCAGCCCCAGCATCCTTATGGCACGGACAGGATTCCAGAACTCAGGGAGGACCCCTCTGCCTCCTTGGTATCAGCCAGGACAGTGACCTGGCAATAGGGCAGGGCTCTCAGGCTTCTCTCGGTCCCCAGGGCCGCGGAACCAAGCACTACGGGCTGATTGTGGTGGGCCACTCCCTGGGTGCAGGCACGGCGGCCATCCTCTCCTTCCTCCTGCGCCCGCAGTACCCGACCCTCAAGTGCTTTGCCTACTCACCCCCAGGGGGCCTGCTGAGGTGAGCTGCTGGGGCCTCAGAGTTGGCTGCAGCAGGCAGGGAGCTGGGGCTGGGGCTGGGAGCTGGGGCTGGGAGCTGGGGATGGGCCCACTGATGAAGTGTGGCAGTAGAACGAGAGCTGTGTAAAATGCTGTGTGGTCCCCATCCCACCCCAGATGGGAAGGATGGGGCTGGGAGCCCAGCCCGCATCCGAAGGCCCCCTGGAAGGCCCCCGGGGTGCAAGATTGAGGGCCTGCTCCTGGCTGAGTGCCGCACTCTGAGACACCCCACCCCCAGCTTGGCCTGAGCTCCTACCTCAACTTCCCTTGCAGTGAGGATGCTATGGAGTACTCCAAGGAATTTGTGACCGCCGTGGTTCTGGGAAAAGACCTTGTCCCCAGGCAAGTTCCTTCCCTCCCACTGTGGCCTGGTGGCCTCACCTTACTCCAGTCCCTAGACCCCACTCCCTAGGAACTTCAATACCCTCTCCCTGCCCCCTTTCACCCTGTCGTGAGAAGACCAGGGGAACACAGGTGCTGGCCCTGCCCTGCATGGCCTCTCAACTCTGCTCTGCTGAGCTGCAGGCTCCCTCTACCCTCATGACCTTGGTGGACTTGTCTTCTTGTTCCTGGGGGCCGCTGCCTCTCCCCTGGCCCTCTCCTAGACCTGAACAAGCCTGGCTCATGCCCGTTTTGCTCCCTGCTGCAGGATTGGCCTCTCTCAGCTGGAAGGCTTCCGCAGACAGCTCCTGGATGTCCTGCAGCGCAGCACCAAGCCGAAAGTGAGCCCCTACCCAGGCACCCTGGCCTCTGGGCAGCCCTATCCATCCCTGCCCTTGTCCCTGCTGGTCCCTTGGGACCAAGCACAAGAGGCCCCAGCCACTGCTGGCAAATGTCATGGAAATTTCAGGCGACCAGACCCTCAGCATCTCCAAGCTCAGCCCATTGATCTTGTGTCATATAGATGGGGAAACTGAGGCCTAGCGTGGGAGGGACTCGCTTTTGCTCACTTAACAAGTTGTTACCACATCAGAATTGGAAGTGAGGGGCTGCCTGAAAGTCAGGAGGGGTGATCCCTAAGGCTCAATGCTTTGCGCAGGCTAAGGAAAGTTCTGTTCCAAAGTCCCTCGAAGTTGCCCAGGCCTAGGAAAGGTTGGGAGTGCCCTGTAGGGAGGATTTGGGCTGCACATGTTCCCGACTTCTGCTTAGAGGGCAGCCCTTCCCAATATGCCTCAGGGGTTGGAGGACATTGGTGGGCTCTTCCTGTGCAAGTGACCTTCAGTATAACAGGCAGGTGGGGTGGGGTAGGGTCTGTGGCCAGGCACTCTGGGGCAGGCCAGGAGCAGGAGGAGGTGCACTTGGGCAGGCCGGTCCTCTGTGAGGTCACACTGGATTAGTCTCTTCAAGAGGGCTCTTGCCCCATTTGACATCTCAACCCATCTGCACTATTTCCAGCTTTGGTGTCCATGATCAAGGGTGCAGGCAGGGCCCTGGACCAGGTGCCCAGGTACAGGTGGTGGGCAGGGCAACAGAGCTTTATGGGACTGTGTGTGCCTGGAGCAGCCGGCTCTGGGGAGGAGAAACTGTTCCTGCCCGACCCAGGCCTGGGTGTTCATCAGGCCAGAGGCAGGTGGCTGGAACCTAACTCAGAGGTGGCCAGGCCTGGAGGGTACAGCTGGACCAAGCTGAGGTCCGTTCTGCCTCTTGACTTGTGGAATGACGTAGAGCAAGTCCCTCCCCTCACTGGCCTGTCTCCCCATCCACTAGATGAGGGCTTGGCTGGTCTTCCAGCCCCTTGCCAGCCCTGAAATTCAACAATTCCATGTCATCTGTCCTTGGCATCTTATTGGCCATCTGGCCACCGTACACCTCAGCCACTGCCTCTTCAGGTGGGCACCGAACTTTAATGCTCCAGCCACTGCCCTTCCCCTGCCCTGTCACCATCCCCTCCCCACTCTCTCCTGTTGAGCCCTCCTTCTCAGCGTCCCTGGCCCTGTCCACCCAACCAGTATTGCTCAGCTCTTTCCCTCTCTCCCCTGCCCCACGCAGTGGCGAATCATTGTGGGGGCCACCAAGTGTATCCCCAAGTCAGAGCTGCCTGAAGAAGTGGAGGTGACCACCCTGGCCAGCACCTGGCTGTGGACCCACCCCAGTGACCTGACCATTGCCCTTTCGGCCAGCACTCCGCTGTACCCGCCTGGCCGCATCATCCATGTGGTGCACAACCACCCTGCAGAGCAGTGCTGGTAGGTGCTGCCCAGGGTCCTGGGTCTGCTGCTGCAGGGGCCAGTTGGCCTCCACTTA
This sequence comes from Aplodontia rufa, assembly GCA_004027875.1. Classification (NCBI taxonomy): domain Eukaryota; kingdom Metazoa; phylum Chordata; class Mammalia; order Rodentia; family Aplodontiidae; genus Aplodontia; species Aplodontia rufa. The sequence goes on from PVKS010001502.1 coordinate 61,794, forward strand.
ACTAGAACATGGGTGGGGAAAGAGGCCAGAAGATGATGGCCCAGGGCTCCCCAGAGGAGGTTGCCCCAGCCTTGAGCCTTGGAAATAAAGCAAAAAACCAGCTCAGAGGGCTGGAGCGGTGGCTCAGCGGTTTCAGCGCTTGCCTGGCAAGCACGAGGACCTGGGTTCAAACCCCAGCACCACGTACACAACTAAGTGTTGGAGCAACTAAGGCCATGTGAAAAACTAAATAAAGTTGTTTCTCTCTTTCTCTGTCTCTCTCACTGTCCCTCTCTCTCTAAAAAAAAAAAAAAAAAAAAAAACCAGCTCAGAGCAGGACTTCAGGTTCCTCTGCCAACAGTCTCAGCCTTTGCCCCCAGTGTCTGCCCTGGCCAGTTTGCACCTGAGTGTCACCTAGCTGAGGACCTAGGTGAGCCTTTCCCAGGCTGAGGGTAAAGCAGGAGCAAGGAGCCAGGTCTAGGGACAGCCCTGTTGGCCAGGCTGGGCAGGGGGCCTCCAAATCCACCGCAGACTTGCCAAGCAAGGACTCGGCACGGAGCCTCCTCAACCCCTCACTGGCCCCATGTCTCCCTCAGCTGCTGTGAGCAGGAAGAGCCCACATACTTCGCCATCTGGGGTGACAATAAGGCCTTCAACGAGGTGATCATCTCGCCAGCCATGCTGCATGAGCACCTGCCCTATGTGGTCATGGAGGGACTCAACAAGGTGAGCTGCAGGCCGTTCCCGTGCAGTGCCCCTGCAGGGAGCCAGATGTGCCACCTCACAGCACGCAGGCATTACAGCTTGGACCATTATACCCCTTCTATAAACAAGCGGGCTGAGGCTTGGAGAAGTTAGGTGGCCCAGCCGCAGTCCCCAGCTGACCCTGAGGGGACCAGAAAGGCCAGCTCACATCCTTTGACCAGTTCTTGTCACACCACCACATTGCCCTGTGGTGGGGAGGAGTTTGGGAGACTCCCAGTGACCTGTCCCTGAGGCAGGCTAAACTGAGGGATGCTGAAGGCTGCCTGGCACTCACCAGATGCACAGCCAAGCAAGGATAGCCTCAGCCACCATGTCCATCACCAGCCATCGAAGGGCTGCCCAGAAAGGAGCTCTCCAGTCTTGCAGGTCTGTGGCAAGTCCCAGGCCTTCCTTGAAGAGGAGAGTGGGCCCCCAGTGACCCACGAGGCTGTTTGTTCTGAGAAGCCTGGGCCTGAACTCTGGCCCTGCTCTAGCCCCAGTGCTGGACAAGACTCCCCTCCACTGCCAGCCTTCCTGTCCTGTCCTCAGGTGCTGGAGAACTACAACAAGGGCAAGACGGCTCTGCTCTCTGCTGCTAAGGTCATGGTGAGCCCCACTGAGGTGGACCTAACCCCTGAGCTCATCTTCCAGCAGCAGCCACTGCCCACAGGGCCGCCACTGCCCACAGGGCCACCGCTGCCCACTGGCCTGGCCCTGGAGCTGCCGGCTGCAGACCACCGCAACAGCAGCGTCAGGTGAGTCCTAGGGGGCAGTGTGCTGGGACCACACATGTGGTTTTGGAGGCCTGCTCCTCTGCATTCAGGGTGGGTGTGCACGGGGCCTAAATATTCTGCACATGTGCATGGGAGGGACCAAACTGGCCCCTGTCTCCTGCTCTGTTCCACCTGTCCCTCACCTGCCGTCGCTCTGGGGAGCTATGTCTCGAGGATTCCTGTGTGGGCCAGGGAGGGTCTAGGTGTACAAGCCCACAAACGCCAGGCCATAACCAGTCACTCATCCCCAAACAGATGAACTCACGCACTGACACATGCATGTGTAAGACATGTTTGTAGTTGGCTTGTATGGGTGTATTCATGCACATACAGTTGAATCACGAGTACACAGATTGCCCCAAACAGACATACACGTGTAGGACACACACCAAGACAGAGATAGAGCACGTACACAGCACATACTTGGGCAGGCAGACGTGTTTGACTGCTTGTGCCAGGTGCACAGGTGCACACACAGATGACCAGTGTGCACTGTGCACATAGACATGGCATGCACACACACTCAGATGCATGCTTCTACTCACACACACACACTCTTTGGAGGCCTGAGTTCTTAGGCTGTGGCTCTTCCAGGGAGGTGGCCCTGCCTTTCTGGAACCCTGGCCGTGTGCCCTTGGTCACAGATCTGGCCAAGAGGCTGCTGAGAAGGGTGGTCTCTGCCTCCTGGTCCCTGCAGGAAGCCCTGGGCATGACTCCCTGCTTTTTCTGCATTTCCTGTGGTAGCTACATGGCGATGAGGAGGCCAGGGTCTGTTCTCAGTGGTGGTGACTGCTGCAGCTGCCCACTCCCTGATCCTTCAGCTGCACCCGCAGAGCACAGGGTGGGTGCCAGGACTCCCTGACCAGCAGAGGCGCTCCAGGATGAGGAAGAAAGTGATGGGAGCCCTAGGAGTGGCACAGGGCATGCTGGCCCTGACAGAGGAGTGGGGCAGGCCTCTCTCCCTGTCCTTCATCCCCTCTTCCTTCTCTCCTCTGTCCCTTTCCGTCTCTCCCTTTTCACTGTTACCTCAGGAGTGACCTGAGGGAGCTGGAGTGGTGGCTCAACGGTTGTGGTGCTTGCCTGGCATGCGCAAGTACGCAAGTTCAAACCCCAGCACCATGTACACAACAAAGTCTTGGAGCACCAAAAGCCATATGCAAAACTAAATAAAATTGATTCCCCCTCTCTCTCTCTCTCCCACTGTCCCTCTCTCTCTTTAAAAAAAAAAAAAGAGTGACATGGGGCAGCCAGTCTCTCGAGGTCTGTGTCTATATAATGATGGGCATGGCACAGGGGTCCCCTGTGGCACTCCTAGGGCCCAAGTGCTCCCAGCAGGTTTTCAGTTGAACCCAGCATCAACCCGTTGTTTTCTATCTTGAACTGTGAGTTGTTTTTTAAAAACAAGGCTTCCCTGCCCCAGACCACTCAACACCAGCTGAATTACTGCTCTTGTCCCCCTCCCTCCCAGCCAGGAGCTGGGTCTGCTCCCTGGGTCTCACGCTCCCCCCTTCCTGCCGTCCCTCTGCAGGAGCAAGTCGCAGTCCGAGATGAGTCTGGAGGGCTTCTCGGAGGGGCGGCTGCTGTCTCCAGTGGCTGCTGCAGCGGCAGCCCGCCAGGACCCGGTGGAGCTGCTGCTGCTGTCCACCCAGGAGCGCCTGGCAGCAGAGCTGCAGGCCCGGAGGGCGCCGCTGGCCACCATGGAGAGCCTCTCGGACACAGAGTCACTGTACAGCTTCGACTCCCGCCGCTCCTCAGGCTTCCGCAGCATCCGCGGCTCGCCCAGCCTCCACGCCGTGCTGGAGCGGGATGAGGGCCACCTCTTCTACATCGACCCGGCCATCCCGGAGGAAAACCCTTCCCTGAGCTCCCGCACAGAGCTGCTGGCCGCCGACAGCCTGTCGAAGCACTCGCAGGACACGCAGCCGCTGGAGGCAGCCCTGGGCAGTGGGGGTGTTACTCCTGAGCGGCCCCCCAGTGTGGCCAACGAGGAGGAGGAAGAGGCAGGTGGAGAGGGCAGCGGGGCAGCCCCACGCGGAGAGCTGGCGCTGCACAATGGGCGCCTGGGGGACTCACCCAGCCCTCAGGTGCTGGAGTTCGCAGAGTTCATCGACAGCCTCTTCAACCTGGACAGCAAGAGCAGCTCCTTCCAGGACCTTTACTGCATGGTGGTGCCTGAGAGCCCCACCAGCGACTATGCCGAGGGCCCCAAGTCCCCCAGCCAGCAAGAAATCTTGCTCCGTGCCCAGTTCGAGCCCAACCTGGTGCCCAAACCCCCACGGCTCTTTGCTGGCTCGGCAGACCCCTCCTCAGGCATCTCGCTCTCTCCCTCCTTCCCACTCAGCTCCTCCGGGGAGCTCATGGACCTGACCCCCACAGGCCTCAGCAGCCAGGAGTGCCTGGCAGCGGACAAGATCCGGACTTCCACCCCCACTGGCTGTGGGGCCAGCCCCGCCAAGCAGGACGACCTGGTCATCTCAGCACGCTAGTGCCCCCACGGCTGCTGCCAGCTGAGGCCCTGGCCAGAGCAGGTAGCCCTGTGGGCACCTGGTGGCCGCCCCCAGGGGTCAGTTAGCCTCAGGCGTGGGGCACTGCTGCTGAGTTGGGGGTCTGCTTCCCTACCTCAGCTTAGGACCCCTCAGAGCCAAGGCAGCTGGGCTCTGGACCACCCCCCCCATGGGGAAATATGGGGAAGGGCATGGAGCAGGGAGGAGCCAGGGGCAGCCTGCTGGGCGGGCAGGCCATACCCAGCCCTCTCAGGCTGACTGTCCCAACAGGGGCATCCTGACACCCACTGTTCTGGGATAGGCAATGGGTAAACTGGCTCCCCATTGCTGCCCTCCAGCTGTCCTCCCTGGGCTGGAGTGCAGAGCAGCCCCTCACCATGTGTTCTAATCAGGCCACTGTGTGCCCTGGACACCCCCCCAGATCTGGTGCCTGCTGGCCAGTCCCCTGGGGTGACCTCCGTCAGGGTGGCCCGCAGTGCTGTAAATGTTTACAGAAGCTGCTGGGCTTGGCCCAGGATGTGTCCTGGCCTTCAAGCCGCATACCCAATCATGTGTTCAGTACCCCTCCTCTAAGTTGGGCCCAGGGCAGCTGAGGGGTCTGGAGGATGGGGGTCAAGACCTCTTCTCTGCCTGGTACCCCTCCAACTGGCCCGTTGCCCATGGGTCCTGGGTGCCCCTGGCCTGCTCTGCCTACCTGCTACTTCCTGACTTCCACCTTCTACCCCCAGGGATCCTGGCCACTCGAAGGGTGGTGGGCACTGCTGTGACCACTCCTGGCTGCAGAGCCAGTGCCCTGGGAGCAAAGAAGGCACCCGAAGTCCCCTCTCCCTGAGGGTCCCACCAAACTCCTTTGTGTAGACCCCACTTTGCCTAGGCCTTTCTGGGCCCTGAGATCTGAAACCAAACATGCCTCTCTCTGCCCACTGGCCTGGGCTCCTTCCTGGATGCTGGCCTTCCCACTCTCCCTCAGTGTCCTGTTGGTGGGAAGTGGGGCCAAGAGTGGGATGTTGTGGGACCTGGCTGGAGACCCTCTGCCCACTGCCCAGGGGAGGGACCAGGAGGGCCAGGGGCTCAAGGCTGTCCCAGTTTAGCCAAAGGCCCCTATAGGGGTTCCTTCCCTGTTGGGTTTGGGAACCCCTCCTTCCCTCTGAAGCAGGTGTGGGGGAGGTTGTGCATGCTGGTGTCAGGCGTGTGTGTGCATGTGCATGAGTGTGCACCGTTCCTGAGGAAGGGACTGCTGGGGGCTGTCCACCCTACCTGCCCTGCCTGCTTGCTGCCTCTCCCAGCCTGCCAAGAAGGTAGCCAGTGTAAGGCCGGGCTGTTGGACAAGCTCCAGGGCTGGTGTGGGCAGGCACACCTACTGCCTGCTTGTGCCTTCGTCTCCTTGGAGGCCTGGTCCCATCCACAACCTCCCTGGGCTGACTAAGCTTCCCACAAGACCCCTGTCTCATGAGCACTGGTATCTGGTCCTGGACCTCAACAGCCCCCCGCAACTCCCTCAGCTGGGACTGGCCTGGATGGCTGCGCTGGGAGTACCTGCCCACCCTGATAGATGGGGACAGGCCTCCCCTCCTGCTCTGCCAGTCCCACCCTCACCAGATGGTAGGCACCCTGCCCCTGCTGAGGCATAGCCTCAGCCCAGCACAAACAGCACAGAATCGCTGGCTCCAAGAGTTTAAAACTGGATGAAATCTTAAATCAGACAAAAGCTCCATCAAGCTGGGCCAGTAGCAAGGAGAGACTTGGGTCTGGCCTTTTAATTCCTCCTCTTCAGGGTGGGTCTGGGGACCGCTAAGGTGGGTGTGTCCCTCCCTCATGCCCAGGACTGAGCCATCAGGGACAGACCCCCCCAACCCCAAGGCTGCAGCCATACCATGTTACAGGCTTGGGGCTGGGGCAGGCTTGGACTCAGCCTTGGACACCCAGGGTAAGCCACCCCTCCCTGGCCCCCTCCCTGCCTAGCCCCTGAAGGATGGCCTGCTGCACGTCTCCCACACCCTGGTGTCATATCTGGGGGGTCTGAGCCACCCCCCTCGGCCCAGCTCGGCTCAGACTGACCCCCACACCGTCCCCCAGACCCGCAGCACAAGCACTCCCAGCCGTGTGCTGGCCTGTCCTCCCAGGGGCCTGGGTGACCTCCATATGCAATGGGTAGTGAGCAGCCGGGCCCCACACACCCTACGCACTCTCTACGTGCCATCCTCCCGTGACTTTTTTGTACTTAATGTATGAAAGATCCACACTAATATTGCTGTAAAAAGGAGAGACAAATTAATATAGCTTATTCTATAAATATATCTGTATATAAAGGTTTCTGTATATTGTATAGAGCTGTGTATAAACTGGATGTAGAAGCACGCTGGTCGCCTGGAGTGATCTCTCTTACCGTCAGGTGGGAACTTGCTTCTGAGCTCACAAGCACAGTGAGGGTCGAGAGACCTCTACTCGTTCCTTTATGAAGCAGATGCCTAAGGGGGAACTAAGCTTCCTTGGGACCAAGCCTGTTCTGACCCAAGCACACGGTATTTGGGTGGTCTAGGAACAACTCAATCTGTGGCTGAGTGTTGGCCCAGTTCCCCGGGCCTTGTTAAAATGCGAGTGCTGCTTTGGTGGTTTGATGAGAAGCTGAGAACCTGCATTTCTCATTGGCTCCAGGCCAAAGGCCACACTGTTGGCTGCAAGGGGGCAGAAGACCCTCAAAGCCCCACTGTGTGAGGGAGCCCCCCTGAGTGCTTCCTGTGAGACATACCAGGGGATTTGTGTCCATCACACCATTAAGGCCTTGAAAGATATAGCTGGCTAGCCCCTTCTTCCTCCCTGAGGAGTCTGACGCTCAGACAGGGTAAGCTGCCTAGGACCGCAGAGAGAGCAGTAGAGGTGCCAGGCTGGTTTGATGGTGGCCACACTCACCCCACAGCACTAGCTGGGGCAGGAGTGGAGGATCCCAGTGCATTGCACTGAAGTGCAGGGGTCTCTGAGTTTCGCTGAGGGACTTCCTAGGAAGAAGGGACACCTGGCTAGACCAGGGCACCCTAGGGACCCTCCCAGGCTGGCTCCAGGCAGTGAGACCTGGGGGGGGGGGTGAGTGGCTGGAGAGTCCACGTTGAACTGGCAGCTGTGGCTCCTGTCAGCTGCAGACCCAGGGCCTACCCCTTCCACACAGCAGAGGGCACTGTTCCTCCAACCAGGCCCACAGTGGCCCTGATTGCCTGGCCCAGCACTGGCCCAGGTAAGTTTGGATTTCACTTTCCTCTTTCCCACATGGGCCGTCCCCCAAGTCCAGAGTGACCTCACTTGGTGAGGGGCTGGGAAGGCTGATAGGACAGTGTTATTGGCCTTGGAGCCTGTCCTCACAGTCTGAACAGAAGAGGAGACGGGCCTGCTCCAGGTCACGTGGAAGATGGGAACAGAAGCAGAATCCAGTCCCCCAGCCTGGGACTTTGGCCTCCACCCTCACCTAATGGTTTTCAGAGGTTCTTTCCCCTCTGTGGTCTTATTGGTCTCTGCACATTATTTTGACCCTAATGGATCAGAGCAGAGAGATTGTCCTGCCCAGGGTCACACGGCAGCCTCTTTCACCAGCCCCTGACACCATCCTGCCCATCCCCTTCCCAGCTGCACTTGGACCCCAGCTTCACTATGGTGGCTGAATTCTCAAGTATGGACTATTTCAGCTTCCCTTCTCCCTGAGACCAGACATGAAAACTCCTGGGAGCAGTTGTTTCCAGGACAATGACCTGGAGATGGCAGGGGAGATGGCAGGGGAGATGGCAGGGACTGAGTTTCCCTAGCCAGGCCAGCTCCTATGGGATTACAGGAGGTTCTTTCCTATTGGGGCAACTTCAAGAATCTATCAACTTGATGACGAGATGGTTTGTTAGGGAAAGTGTCTCCCCTGCACTCCAGCCCTTGATGAACAGGACAAGGGCGATGTTTAAGCCATGGGACAGTCCTTGGATGGTGGGCTTTTAGGCATTCGTGGGATGTGGAGGAAAGACCTGAGGGTAGATGGAGTCTTGTAAGGAAGCTGGTTTTCCAGTTGACCCCAGGCAACTCAGAAAATAAATTCATTTTTAAAAGTTGCATGGCCTGAGTGGGTAATCTACTTTGTCTGCAGTCAGGCCTGAGCCTGCGTGGAGGAGGGGCCGGAGTGGAGAATAACAATTGTCTTAGGGGAGTCTGCAGAGGGGACAAACTTCTGGGTGCATCAGCTGGAAAAGAATGGGTGGCTTAGTGTGGCCCCTCTCCCCCCTCAGTGCAGCCCCTGGGAGTGGAGGGGGAGCATGGGTCAGCACACACAGCTGGGCCACCAGCAAAATCCCATTCTATATACCTAAGAGCAACAGCTCCGGGAGCGGCCCCCGGAGAGACAAAACCTCATTGTGAGATGCCCGCCAGCCTGGGCACCCCCTCCCCCAAGCCTAGAACTGTCGTGGCATTGACCCTCCTCGGTGGGGCCATTACGGGCCTGCTGACTGGGCCACATCTGGGGCTCAGGCACCGGCTACCCCTCCCCCTTGGCTGGCCACCAAGAGGAGGCAGGGGGAGGGGGTGGGAGCAGCTCAAGGCATTTCACTCTAGCTTAAGTCCCCTGGGGGGGCCACTACCAGGCAGGATGGAGAGTTCCAGGCTGGCTAGGATGACATCACGGTCTGACATAATTCTCCCTCTTACACACACACACACACACACACACACACACACACACACACTTCCGGGACTCAGTTTGTCAGTGGTGGGTGGGGGTGGGTCTTGCCAGCTCTGACCAGCTCTGACCTGCTGTGTCTAAGGGTCCTGAGAGGCTGGGAGTTGAGCCACTCTGTAGGGGGATGATCCTGGGGTTCCAGAACTTTCTGCTTGTAAGGTTTCAGCAGGTCTAGGATTGTGTAGTCTGAAGACACCCATTGTCCATTCATTCACACTTATTTTGTTGCAGTACTGGGGACTGAACCCAGGGGCGCTTTACCATTGAGCTACATCCCCAATCCTTTCTATTTTTTTTTTTTTTTTGAGATAAGGTCTTGCTAAACTGCCAAGGCTGACTTCAAAAATGAAATCCTCCTGCTTCAGCTTTCCTAGTTGCTGGAATTACAGGCAAATGCCACTGTGCCCAATTCAAGATTTATTTATGAAACACCTACTTGGTGCCAGATAGTCACTGTCTCAGTGTTGAACTTACAACAGTGACCAAAACAAAAATCTCTTGCCCTCATAGGCCAAGAGAAGAAGCATAATGGCAGAAGGTAAATGAAAATCTTCTCTGTGATGAGAAAGGCCTAGGCAGGGGGATCTGGTTCAGGTAGGATGGTCAGGCAGGTGATGTGTAGGCTGAAAAAGAATGTGGAGACAATCATCATAGACAGATGGAATAGCACATGCCAAGGTCCTGGGGCAGATGTGGACCTGGCATGTTTGGGTGATAGCAAGGAGGCCTTGGTGGCAATGGTTTACTGAGTGATAGAGAGGTGGGAGCTGAAGCCAATGGTTCAGGCAGTGTGGAGCACCCAAGGATGCGGAAGCCAGAGCAAGAGGTTTAGATGTTTGAGTGCAATCAGAAAACACTGGTTTTACCAAAGGAACGACACAGACTGATTTATTTACAAAGAGTGATCAGGGAGGATTGAAGAAGGCATCTGTCAGGAGACAGCCTGTACGCTCAAGCAGGCAAGACAGAGACCAGGACACACAGGGTAAAAGCAGGAGACAAGGGTGAAGCCCCTGTCCTGATACACCTGGAGACAAAACCTTCAGGTACTGCCCTATCAGACAGGGCAGCTGTGAAGGACAGCAGAGGTTCCTGGATCAGGCAGGATTTGGCTCTGAACCCTACTGGCCTTGAAACTCTTAGACTTGCATTGTTTGATACCTTTGCCACACAGTGTTTTTAAGCTAACCAAAATCAAATTGAAAGTCAGTTCTTCAGTCTCAGTAACCACGGTGTGATTGGACAGCACAGAGAACGTTTCCATCAATCCAGAAATTTCTACAGGACTTAACCTCATTAAGTCTTGGTTTCCTTATCTGTGATATGCAAGTAATAATAGTTCTTCCTTGGTAGGGTACCTGCGAGGACTGAAGTGGCCCCTGTTGAGTGCTTAGTGCAGACCTGGCACAGAACAAATGTCCCTTCAACTCAGGCTGATACTGCTGAGATGCTGGTGGGTAATGAGAGGAATGGGGACATATCCCCGAGATTTGGTTCTGAAAATTCCAGATTCAGAATCCTGGAACCTTTCCTTGACACTGGGAGGGTGAAAAGCCACTGATCACCGCCACGCTGGCCCAACCCTAGGGCTCCTCGCTGGTGACCCGCCCCCGGGACCCGCGAGCAGCGCCGCCTGGAGGAGACGCGCGTCCTGCGACGCGGGCCGGGCCGGCAGGGGGCGCTGTGCGCGGCGGGCGGGGCGCGGGGCTCAGGGGGCGGGCGGAGGCCGGGCCGGGGCGCGCGGGGGGCGAGCGCGCGGCTGGCCGGACGGGACCGCAGCCGGAGCCGAGCCGGGACTGTCGCGCGGGCCCCGCCGGCGATGCCGCGCCCCCGGGCCGGGCTGTAGCGGGGCCGCGGCCGGAGTGCGCGCTGGACATGGAGGTGGTGGACGAGACCGAGGCGCTGCAGCGCTTCTTCGAAGGTGAGGGACCGCGGGCTCGTGGGGCGGCGACTCTCCTGCGCTGGGATCCCCCAGCCGACCTCCCCGGGATGCGGACCGCCCCGGGTTCCCGCCACGCGGGGCCCCCCAGAACGCCGCCTCTGTGCAGTGGCCTTCCTCCCGGTTGGCACCAGTCTGCCACGCGCGTGGCTCCGGGGCTGAGTGTTCCAGAGGCTACTACTCGCCTCCTCGGGGCTCCCTTGCCAGCCCCCCAACAGGACACAGCTGTGTCCTCTTCCAGACTCCAGCCTTCCAGGACCTGCAGTCTCCCTAAATGGTAATGCGCCCTCCCCAGCACACTTCCCGAGTCTGAGGACCCTCTACTGTGCGTCCCTGGAATCCCATCCAGACCAGACCCCCAGCACACCTTCTAGAACCTTCTATCCTATTAAGGCTGGCAACCCAGTGCCCAGCCTGTCGCCCAGAGACCAAGACCCCTTGTGCGCCTTTCCGGTTGGCCCCTCCGCTCAGTCTGACTCCCAGGAGCTTGGACCTCCTTGCTGTGCTCCTGGGGATAGACTGGGACCCCCTTTGAGACTGTCAACTGGGCAATATTGTTTCCTCCTCCACGGCTGAAATCCCCTTTGAAAGAGCTATCTCTCCACTACCTGGGCTGGGACCCCTCCCTAGCATGCTCTCCTAGGGCTGGAAACTTCTGGAAGCTGGCATCCCTGCTGCCAGCCATCTCTGTTCTTGGAGAAACCTTTCCAATGCTGCAAACTGCATCCCACCAGCCCCAGGAGCCTCTTTGGGTTGGTGTCCCCCACACCTGTCCCTGGAGCTTGATTCTTTCTCTGCAGGAGTGATGTCACCCCCTCACCTTGACCCTCATCAGGGTGGGATCTGTATACATCCCAACGTATTTTCTTCACCCTACCCCCACGTTGGTTTTAGAAGGCTGCCCCTAGGTCTAACCACCTCCCTGAGCAACCCCTGCCCCTCCTCCAGGGCTGCCCCTCCTCCTGAGTTCAGGAGGGATAGTCCTGGTGTGGGAGGGGGAGGGGGAGGGGGAGGTGCAGCCTGACATCTCCCAGCCCACTCTGCTTCTCACACCCTCACTGCAACATCTAACCAGATGGCCCCCTTTGTGCCCCGCTCCACCATCTTGGGGAGCCCAGCCTACTCCCCCCAGGTCCCCAAACCCACATCCTGCTCTTCTGTACGTTCAGAACCTTCTGTTAAGCTGAGGCTGCCTCTGGCACCCCAATTTCAAGACCAGTTACAGAATCCCTCTTTCTGCCTCAGTTTCTCTCTCTGTGACTTGGGGGCAGAAACTTTTTTCAACTGTTTGTTGAGCAGCCCAGGCTAGGGCAACCCCAAGCCTCCGGATGCTAGACATCCTGGCAGACCCATGCCCCCAAAAGCCAGGCTTGGACTAGGTTATATGGTTGACCCTGAGGCAGCTGGGCAGTTGGAAGGTTCTAGGCAGCCCTCATCAGTCCCAGGACCTCCCCTTCTCCCTGGACATTGTTCATCCTTTAGGAACTCTCAAGGGGTCTCATGGGGTTTGGGGGTTCCCAGGGCAGAGGGAAGGAACCCCTGGTCTTTGCCTGGGGGATACTGTTTGGGTTGCCTTGTGCCTGATGACCCATGAGCCCTGCCCACTTCATTTCTAAAGAAATGAAATGGACAAAGAAATGAAGACCTCCCTGGGGACCCTGGGCCCTGGCAGAGGGGTGGACCTGCTGGCGCAGGCTCTGGGTTTCTGAGCCAAATCTGGTTTTCTGAGCCAAACTCTCTCATGGCCACGGGTGTGTGTGTGTGGGGGGGGTGTGTGTGGCTGACGCCACAGCTTAACCATGCAGCCGCCTGGCAGGGAGGCTGTGCTGCTCCCTCCAGAGAGATAAGAGGAGACTCAAGAATGTCTGTGGGGAGCAGGGTGGGGTGTGGAGCTGCCCGCCCAGGAGGGCTGCAGCAGTCTCCCAGAGCTGAGATGGGGGTGGGCATAGGCTCCAAGGGTCGGGGTCTCTGGGGCCACTTGGGAGTGAAAGGTTTAGCAGGGAATGTGGGTGGTGATAGGGTGATGCTGGACCCGGTGAGGGAGCCCTGGTTGCTTAGGGCCTAGTGTGCATGTAATCACACGAGGGAGCGGGAAGTGTGGTTTTGTGCAAGTGGATGTGTCCCTCCTGAGCTTCTGGGAGTTATGTGTTCTCTTACCCTTGGTGGCTACAGCACCTTGGCCCCTGGTGCCTGGGGTGTGAGTGGGACATGGTGCCCCCTCAGCACGCAGGTGTATGTCCTGGGTCCTGCTTGTGGGTGTGGTGGGGCTGGGGGCTAAGGCGCTTTGGGCCTTGGGTGGGAAGCCGGGACAGGGCGGCCCCTTCGAGGCTGGTACAGCCGGGCCCATGTGACTGCCTGGCTAATCCCCTAGCCAGAGGTAACGGCAGTCCAGATCAGCAGGCACAGGGCCTGTAGAGAGGGGACCTGACGGGCAGGATGCACTGGCTCCCAGCAGGTAACCGGGTGGAAGTGGCAGGTGGCTGGGGTCTTGGCTCAGAGCCAAAGCAGGGATGGACAAGGCAGCATTGGAGGATCTGGTCAAGGACTTAGAGCTTTGGTGCAGGTTGGACCACTGGGAGCCGTCTGATCCTGTGCGCAGCCCTTGCCCTTACTGGGCCCGTTTTTCTCACCTGCAAGTCAGGAGCGGAGGCAGAGAAGGTTTCCATGATGCCTTCGCTCTGATGAGCTTCCTTCCCAATCCTGGGAAGGAGGGACGTTTTAGAATAGGAATGGCTGAGCTAGAAAGGAGTGGGTGCTGGCCTCTGATTCTAGGAGCACAAAAGGCTCCAATGAGAAGCCACTGCCCCCCCTCAAGAAAGCAGGTGGGTGTGGAGGACTCCATGGAGACAGGGAACTGGGTCCCAGCAGGTGATGGAGGGGCCTCCAGCTAGCCTCCAGAGTCCCACCAAGGCTGACAGAGGGCCTGGGTCTGCCTTCTAAACCCGATGTGGCCTGGACTTGCCACTTCCTTCTCATGTCCTCTGTGAGAGTAGGTAGGCTGGTTTGACCAGAGCAGGGCTTCCAAAGTGATTATTTTTAACCATCAAAGATAAACTCATGCTGGCAGATAGGAAATATAGGTAGACAAAGGGGGACTGGACTCCCCACAGCCCCTGGGGCACGAGCGTCCTGGTTTGACAGACACCTTCCCGCTCTGGTGGAGGGGGATGGAATCAGACTGAGGCTCCAAGAGAAAGGAGTTAGCCAGAGTCAGCCAGGTCTGACACCATTTATCTCCTCTGCCAGCAGGGCCTTGCGAGGTGGGCTACTATCAGAGATGGAAACTTTGCCTCTACTCCAGAGAGTAGGAGCTTCAGGTGGAGACTGCCTGACCATTGGAGGGAAAGAATCCTCATCTGCCCTGGATCTGGACCTAGCTGGGAAGTGTGATGGGGCAGACTGTCTCTGTCTGCAGTGCACCCAGGGAGTAGTGAATGGGGGAGGCAGCCAGGGCTTCCTGACCCCTGACACCCAGGGAGAGGAAATGAGGTGCCTACTGGGTCCACTCCCCAGGACTCCTGTCCCAGCCCCAGTGCACAAGCTGATTGCCAGACCCACCCCTCGGGTCCTGAGGCTGGGCAGGAGGGGAAGTGATACTGGGGGTCTGACTCATCCCCATGTCCCCACCCCCAGTGCAGGGCCACACAGCAGAGCTGATGGCAGGGAGTGTTCTTGGCTAACGGAGGCTACAACTGATATGTGAACAGAAGTCCTGGGAGTAGGGGTGCATACTGAGCATGACTCTAGGAGGGCCTGGGGTCAGCACAGAGGCAAGGAGCAGGCCACCAACAATCCCCTGTCCTTGGCCTATCTCTAATCTGGGGGACTAAACAGAGTCCCTTGGGGACTTAGATGTTTGGGGCCACTTAGAGGCCACTAGGTAGAATGGCCACTTCCCTGGGGACCTGGCCCCGCCTTTCCCAACTCTCAAGAGGTTACAGACTTGGGGACCCTGGCAGCAGAGGCTGCTGGGTAACAAGCCCAGTAGGGCTGCTGATTGGCTGCTGCCTGTGGACTTTGCCCTCCCCGATAAGGACCAGAGCAGAAATCATTAACTGAATCATTAACTGGGGGTGGCCCCGCCCTGCTCAGGCAGCCTACCCCGATTTTCACCTTCTTCCTCCTCTGGGCCTCGGTTTCCCTCACAATCCAGGGTTTTGGGTCTGGGTATGTGGTAGGCCTCCCATGACATGGAGCCCCTGCAGTCATGGGTGTGAGCCCATGGCTGGGGTCAGGGGAGGAAATGATGTAATGGGTTGTGCGGGCGCTGGGTGGGCAGCTGCTCTGCCGCCTGCCCAGAGTCCCTGGGCATGTAACTGTACCACCTCCTTGTTTTTCATCTGTAAAATGGGAATTCAGCTGCATTGCAGGTTGGTGCCTGCCCCTCACGGCTTCTGTGGGGATTGTAAAGGGTCTAGCTGGGAAATGGGCCATAAGTCAGCCTCAGTCCACTGAGTCATAGGTCTGCACAGCCCCATTCTATAGGTCCCGGGCAGGTCTCATGAGCCCCATCTGGAGGACTGTTGGTCCACAGGGTAGGCTGATGCTCCCAGGCTCAGGCTGGGGCCCTGCAGCTGACGCTGTGTGGTTTGGAAAAGCTGCTCACCCTCGCTGGGTACTTACTGCAGGGGTGAGGGATCTCAGTTGGGTGCCAGCCTGGGATAGAAGGAAAGGGGCCTGACCCACGGCTGATGGCCACGCTTGTTGATGTCTGTCCAGCACCTTGGCCCCTCTAGACCTCAGAGCCCTCACTTTTCCATGTGAGCAGAGACCTCAGAAGTGAGAAGGCCCCAAGTGGGAGGGGGAGGAAGAGCAAAGTACGCAAGGCGGGCACAGTTTGGTCCGGAGCCTCCAGGGGCCTCTGTGATGGGTCTCCTCTTTCCTCGGCCTCCGGGTGGGGGTCTGTGGGGAAGGGTTGCTCATCCCTTTCCTGGTAGCTTGGAATGAGGGGGGTGCCTTTCATGGGATTTGGGCCCTGGTGAGTTTACTCCTTGGATCTGGTTCTAGTTGGAGCTGACCAGTAGGGTCTGGCTGCAGCCTGTGGGCAGGGTCCCGTCCTGGTAGGGAAGGGGATTGCAGGGAAGAAGAGGGGGAGGAAGCGTTTCCTGCTGAGTCATGACCCATGCGTATGGAGCTGTGCCTGGGGCTGGGGGTGGACTGGCCAGTCTCTTTCCTGCACATGTGTGTCCTGGTATACATGCCTGTGAGCTGTGCTGAGACGTGAACTGGTACAGGCATGCTCATACCTCAGGGCCTCTGTCTCCATGGCCTGGAACCTTCTAATATGCAGCGACTTTACTGACCTACCTTGTTTTCTGACTGTTCCCTGGAGTTTCAGCTCCATGCAGGGCAGGAGTCTTGCCTGTTTTGTTTACTGCTGTATTACCACAGCCTAGCACTGTGTCTGACACATGATGGGCGCTTTCCTGGATGAATGATGGAGCATGCTGGTGTGGACTGAGCGGGTAGCGTGTGTTAGTGTGTGCTGGGTGGGGCAGGCTGGAGCATGGTCATGCATGTCAGTGGACACCTGACCCTGTGGTGAGCCCTTATGTACAGGCATGCATGTTGGGGTGTGGCTGTGCATGGGGGACGGTGCTGTGTTAACACCGATGGCAGGGTAACCCGGGAGAGACCAACTGCAGTGTCACCGCACAGCACGTGTGACCTGCCTGCCCTGGTGCCTGTAGGAGAGGGTTGGAGGCACTGGGTAGGCACTGACGATTCCCTGTGGAGGTAAGGCAAAGCAGAGTCCCTGGGAACCAGGGTGGGTTCCCTGAGAACAGGCCCCAGATGCTGGCCTCAGGACTCTTGTTTCTGGCTTGGAAGCGTCTTAGGGCTGAGGCCAAGGCCGGGAGGCTGGACTGTGCCACACATGTGCACAGATAGCAGCATAGTACTGGTCACGCCTCAGAGGGACTTAGGGTAAGGTGTGGGGCTCCCTCAGAGTCCCCAGAGGTCCCTGCGTGGGAAGGCAGAGAGGATTGGGTGGAGTGGTCTGGCCCCTGCAGAGATGTGAGTGCGGGAAGGGAGAGGGGAGGCCCAAGACTGATGGGGACAGCAGCTAGCAGTAACAGCGGAACGGCCCAGGTCTCACCTGCGACGCAGGGATTCATGCTGCCCTGACAGAGAAGGAAGCGGGGCTCAGGGACCACCACACAGCAATGCAGTGAGGGTTCACATTGGAAGCCAGGCCTCTTAGACCCCCAGTTGCTCTTAGGGCATCGTGAGGGTGCTCAGGTGGTTAGTTCCCAATCCCCAGCTGCTTTCTGGAGTTAGGGCACTCCCCAGAATCAGATGCCTGGGGAGGACACTCAGAGTACAGGCTTGGGCCCTGGTACCCTGTCCACCTCAAATTCTGAGCAACCAGGTCTGGCCAGCATCCTCAGACCCTGGCCCACCCTGCCCTCAGCCACGTGGCCAACGGGATTTCCGCCATGTTTGGGACATGAATTGACAAGTGCCCCATTGACTGGGCAGGGGAGGGGGTGGGCAGGGCACAAGCCTCCCACTGTGCCGGGTCCCCACCCTCCCCCCTGTCCCTTGGGACAATGGCCGAGACTCAGCCAGCAGCCACAGCTGGTGGGGTGGGGGGGTATGAGCACCAGGAGGGGTGGAAGGGAGGGGCCAGGGTGGAGGGACCACCTGGGCTCCTGCCTACTCCATCCTGCACCTGGCGGGGTCCTGTCTCTTCCTCTTCTGCCCAGCTGGCTGGTCCTAAGCGGGTGGGGAGTGGGCCACTTGCCCACAGCGCAACCCTAGCCTGTCCTGGAAGGGGTAGCATCTGGCTCCTGGTTCAAAGCAGGTAAGGAAGGTCCTCAGGGATGAGAAGCAGCTGGGTGGTGCTCAGCCTGGAGGATGGGCGGGGCCCAGAGGTCCCTCTGCCCTGGGCGAAAGCACAGGATGGCCTGCCCTAGGTTCCCAAGCCAGTGGGCCTGGCTCCTGACCCTGGCTCATCACTTTACACATTCATTCCAAAGACTTTCTTTCTTTTCTTTTTTTTTTTAAAGAAAGAGAAGGATAATGTGTGAGAGAGAGAGAAAGAGAAAAAGAGTCAATTTTATTTAGTTTTTCATGTGGCCTTCATTGCTACAATGCTTTGTTGTGCATGTGGTGCTGGGGTTCAAACCCGTGTCCTCATGCATGCCAGGCAAGTGCCATAACCGCTGAGCCACCACTCCAGCCCCTATTCCATAGACTTTCATTGCATGCCTACTATGTGCTGGGATGCTGGTATCCCAGGACAGGGTGTAGCCCTGGAAACTGTGGGCAAGGTGCCCAGCCTCGGCCTCAGTCTCCTCATTTGTAAAATAGAGAAAAAGGAAACCACTTGCCGCTCAGGAGAGGCATTAAAGAGAACTGAGTGGGGACTGGAGCGGTGGCTTGGCAGTTACTGTGCTTGCCCGGCATTTGCGAGTACACAGGTTCAAACCCTGGCACCCATGTACATGACTAAGTATCAGAGCAACCAAAGCCATGTGAAAAACGAAATAAAATTTGTTTCTCTCTGTCTCTCTGTCTCTCTCACTGTCCTTCTCTCTTTTAAAAAGAGAGAGAGCGCGGGAGCCCTGTGCAGGCTGTGGGGCGTGGCTCCACCTGGCAGGTCCATGTTGAGCTGGCAGGACAGTCCTGGGGTAATTTACCTTTTAGCCAAAGCCTGAAGAGTGAACAGGAATTGTTTCTCTGGCTAGGGGAACTGTGTGTGCGAGCCCCTGATTTGGGGGCAGAACAGAGGTGTGCTTGTCCCAGGATGGAGCTGGCCCACAGAGTAGGAGCTGGAGCTGGCCCACAGAGTTATAAGGAGGGGAACTGAGGCAGGAGTAGGCTGGGGGTGGGGCAGGTGAGGGACCAGCCATTCTCGGCCTTGGACAACTGTAGGGCTCTGGGTTTGTCCCAAGATTTGAAGAGGGGAGGACAGGGATACTGGTTTGTGACCACATGGGGCCACTTTCAGGCTGCGGGGCATTGGGCAGCCTTTGGTAGCCCCAGCCCCACTTCTCCCAGGGAGGTCTTGAGGACCCAGGTACCCTCCTTGGGACCCAGTGAGGAGGGAGCACCCCCAAAGTGTACCCTAGGGACTCTGCCCCTCTCCTGGGTTCCTGAGGTTCTGCTCCAGCCTGGATTTCTGGGCTTCAGCAAGTCCCCCTGTTTCTGATCTCCAATGTGGTTCGTGGGACATGCCAGGGCTTCCGTCTGGTGGCCCCTGTGGTCTGGACAGTGTGGGGAAAAGGCCAGGCAGGCCTGGAGGGCCTCCAGGGAGAAGTTGGGGGTCCAAGTTCCTCAGGAGGCCCTCCAACTCCCCAGCCCTCCACCTTCTCCTTCTCCCCAGCCTTGGGCCCACCCCAGCCTCCCCCTTCCGTCCGCCCGGCCCCTGGCACGGGAGGGTCCCTCCTCCCCCCAGCCACATCTGGTTCTTGTTAGGGTCTCCCAGGATGCCTCAGCCTGAAGGCCCCCATCCCAGGGGAGGTGGGCAGGATTAGGAGCGATTAGGAGTGCTTCTGGCCAGGAGTGGAGGCAGAGGAGAGGAGGGGGCTGGGTTGGTTATAAATAGCAGCGCCATGACCGAGGCAGCCCATCATTCACTGTGGATTCCAAGTTCAAAAACCTGCAGCTTCAGCAGCTGGGGTGGGGGTGACACTCCAGTACCCTGCTTTTACCCATTGCTTGTGCTTGATCCACCCTCAGGAGCCTTCCAGCCTGTCCTGCAGCCCGTGTGGGCCGGGGCAGCACAGTAACCACAACTTCCTCTCTTGGAATCAGGCCCCTGTACCTGGGTTGAAACTTCCTTGCTGTGTCTCCTGGGGTGAGGCTTGACCTCTCTGATCAGGGGAGGTGGAGATAATAAAACCAGGGTCCCAAGGCGAATGGGAAGTAAAATGCATAAAACATGTAGAATTGTGCAGGAGCTGGTGCCCTCAGGCATTACGAGCCCCATCATTTATCGTCGTCACGATTAAATCATGAAATGCTGGTGGGCAGTCGGTATGAACGATCACCACTGTTGATGTCTCTTTCATCGTCACTGTTATGGTAGGATTGAGTGACTTGTTGCACATGCAGAATGCCTTGCACATAGTAACCTCCTGTCCCTGGCACACAGTAGGTGCCCAATTAATGGGGATTGTGGTTACCAGGGGAGGATGGGGAAGAGCCTGGAACCTCAGCACGTAGGCTGGTCATTACTCGCTCAAGAAGTTTCTCTCGCCCTGACCTTCCATGTCCCTGGACAGCCATTGGCTGGGTGGGTGTCTTAGTTGCCAGCAGGGTGAGCAGGGTGGGGGTCAGCAGGAGGGCCCTGGCCTGTGCAGGCAGCGCGTGATTCCTAGGAGGGCTTAGCTGCTCATTAATCACCTAAGCGGGGCTCAGCATTCTTGAAATGCCAGCTGGGGCCAGGGAGGGGCCTGGGCAGGGGGCTCGGGGACCCCAGGGATCTGGGGGTTGGGAAATGATGGCTCCATTTGCTGAGCACTCACTCTGTGCTGGGGTTCTCGAAGCCCTCATCTTCACAGACTTCACAGCGGTCCTAAAAGGCATTAGCTGTTCATGTCCCCATTTTACTAACGAGGAGACTGAGGCTGAGAGAAGGGATGGCTTGCCCAAGGTCACCTGGCAGGGAGTGGCCCAGCTGGGGTGTGTTCCCATGCTGTCTGTGCTGTGTGCTCAGGGCTCATGAGAGAAGGGACATGAGGTGAAGCCCCCAGATTTGGGGCTCCAGAGACCTGTGGGAGGGGCCCTCCTGCCTCAGTGGGGCTGTCCAGCCAGGTCAGCAGTGTGGGTGGGGCAGGCCTTCATTATCGGGGTTGACGCATCTCCCACGTCAGCCCCCTTATCACCCCGCCCTCCGGCTCCCCCCGCAAGGTGACCCTGGGAGAGGAAAGGCCAGCGCCACCCCCTCTCCTCCCCTCATGATGCCCAGGAACCCTGGCTGCCTTCTCTCTGAGTTCCTCCCCTTCCTGGGGCAGGGGCCAGCAGGGAGGGCCTGGGACAGGGCCGCAGTGGGGGAGCAGAGTTCTGACTGCCACCGAACCCTGCTGTAGGGCAGGGCAAACACTCTCCCTGTGGGAAAAGGGAGCCAAGTCCGAGCCCCTGTACGGCCAGCGGGCCTGTGCCCCGAGGGTGGCCAAGCGGGGCACTCCTGATTCTACAGCTGGGGCCTGGGGTGCAGGTGACCCCTCAGGCCCTTGGCTCCTCAGGAAGTGTGGTCCTGCCAGGCCAGGCCTCGTGCCCCAAGTGCCCACAGCTGGGCTGTCTGGAACTGGAGGACAGGGCAGGGCAGTCCATGCTGGGTCTAAGTCTTCAAGAGTGGTGGGCTCTTAACTCCATATAGCACCTCGTTTGTTCTCATAGCACCTGTTAAGACACAGGGGCAGGAACCTCATTACAGATGAGAGGGAGAGGCTTGCTCATGTCCCAAACCTGGAAGTGTGGAGGTCCAAGGTGGCCTCCTTGTCCCCAAATCTACACTCTGGGCCTCTCACCTCCTTGGAGATTGGACGTGGCCTTGTGGGCTGGGGAGGATTCATTTCCCTTCTGGAAGGGTGTCAGGTGGGGGAGGGGAAGGAGGTCCCACCTGGACACACAGATGGGGAAGGGACTGGGGACGCAGGCTCTGGAGGGCCTGGACCTGGGAGGAATGGAAGGCTGCGCCCAGAGGCTTAGCCCTAGCCCAGCTCCCTGCTGCCCTGCAGGCCATGACATCAATGGTGCCCTGGAACCCTCCAACATAGACACCAGCATCCTGGAGGAGTACATCGGCAAGGAGGACGCCTCTGACCTGTGAGTCGCCCTGGGCCCCTGGCCTGCTGCTGGTTCCCCCTCTGGGCAAGCCCCTCATTGACCCATCTTGGAACACCGCTCCTCATCCTTTCCTGACACTGACCCTTCTGCCACCTCCACAGTTCCCTGCGGGAGGGGCAGCCACTTTCCCAGGGCCCTGGCCCATGGCAGGAGCTGAGCCTTCTTCCTTCTCTGCAGCTGCTTCCCTGACATCTCTGCTCCGGCCAGCGCAGCCTCCTACCCCCATGGGCAGCCTGCGATCCCTGGCTCCAGTGGGATCCACCACCTGAGCTCCCCTGGGGGTGGACCCTCCCCTGTGCGCCATGGTCCCCTCCCACCCCCCAGCTACGGTGCCCCACTCAACTGCAACAACAACAACGGCACCACTCCGAAGCCCTTCCTGGGGGGCTCTGGGCCCCCCATCAAGGCAGAGCCCAAGGCTCCCTATGCCCCAGGGTGAGTGAGGGCAGGGAGCCGGTTGGGGTGGGATCTTGGGCCTAGTGACCACAGGCCTGGATGGTGCTGGCTGGTGGCTGGTGGGAGGAAGGGCCCAGGTGAGCGCCAAGCCAAGGGGGGACCAGTGGGCTTTGTTCTGAGGCAGGGGGCAGCCACCAGGGTTCTGTGCAGGAAATAACAAGGGCTGTTGTAAGTGCTAGAAACATCTCTGAGGGCCATGTAGACAGGAGGCCACTACTATTTACACACACAGGGTACCCAGACACCCTTCCCACCCCGTTCACTCCCACATGCCTCTAGCTGACATTTTTTATGGCTCTAGAGTTGATTACCCCAGCTGGCCTTACGCATCCAGAGCAGAGATCTCACCCCAACGAGGCCTCCCTTCCCAGGCCCACCCCCAACTCTCTGAGGAGCCCACACCAGCAAGTTATCCCAGGCCTAAGCCTTGGGTCTGGCTTTGACCAAGGATCCAGGTGGCCACCAGCCTAGTCAGTCTCCAGGGCAGTGCCCTCGCCCCCTCCCCCAGGCTCATGAAGAGAGGCAGAGATCATGGGTCTGCCGTGCTCTGCAGAGGAGCATGGAGAAAATTCTGGGTTCCCCAGGCTTGGCATGCTCAGGGACAGGGACCCTGTGGCTGGATGGAAGAAGGCTAGGGTGCTGGGGCATGAGCCACACCGTGTCCAGGCAGCCTGGCTGCCCTGGTGATCTACAACCTCTGCCGGGCTATCATTTCCTCCTCTGTTAAGTGACCCCAAATGCTTCCTGCTTGAGGTCCAAGTGGGAGTAAGCAGAGGGGTTGCTGAGTCCCTGGCTGATGGTGGACGGCTGTAGTGGCCAGGCTTGGGGTACTGGGGCAAACTGCAGCAGATGGCAGGCAGACTGACTGCTTGAGGCCATCTCGCTGTTCCTGAGCCACAGACCCCTGAGGGCAGAGGAGAGAAAACTAACACTTAATGAGCGCCTGCGGCTGCCCACCACTGTTTTCTTGAGCGCTCAGCAGAGTAACCAGCAGGTGGGTGGGTGGGGCTGAACTCAGGCCCTGGGTGCTTGTCAGGAGCTATGCGGGGACACAGGGCGAGGCCCTGTTCTGGGTGGGTATTAATACATCACAGGGCTGGAGGTGTAGCTCAGTGGTCGAGCACTTGTCTAGCATGTGCAAGGCCCTGGTTTCCACCACCAGTGCTGGAAAAAAATTTACTAAATATAGGCATAAGGAGAAGTCAGATACATTCATAAATTTGTGAGGAAAGAATGCAAGGTACTATGGACTCAGGGTTTTTGATTGCAGGGACAGGAGTGACACTCAAGGTACTTGTCAGGGAAGTGCAGGGAGAGCTGGGAGATGGGCTTGGAGCTGGACAGACCCTGGTCAGCCTGTGGGGCCTGAGGCTGGGGGAGGGGTACAGCGCAAGTTCCCATCCAGCCTGTTTAAGGGTCCACATAGATCTGTGAAAGAGGTCTGAAGGTGGGTAGGTGGCTTGTTCAGGGACACACTGGTACTCTAGGATCAGCTCAGGCTGTGTCCATGATGGCTCAGAGGCCTTTCTGGCAGTTTCCTGGGTACTATGGAGGGGATTCTGTCCAGTATGGGGCCCAGAGATGGCCAAATAGCTGGATCACTCAGTGGCCACAGCCTTCCTCTTGCTGGGCAAGCTCAGGGTTCACACAGGACGTGCTGACCTCTGAGGCTTGAGTTTGTTCTTTTTCCTGAACCACTGATAAAACAAAACTTGCAAGAAAAAAAAAAAGTCCAGGCCCAATAGAACTGGCTTCCTGCCCAGCCCACACCTGCCTCTGGCAGGGCAGCCCCCGGGACCCACTGAGCCTGCTGAGGCCCAGCACCCAGGGCCCAGTGTCTCCAGGAAGCTGAAAGGCTCTGTTGGGTACCAAGAAAGGGGAGCAGGCCTGGCCCCTCGGCCTCCAGGGGAGTCCTTGAGTCCCTGTGCTATCACCAGTGACCTGGTTACAGGTCCATAGTGGTCTTTAGGTCTGAGGTGATCCTAGGCAAGACTCTGAGACCCCCTACCCACAATTCATGACCAAACCCTGCCAGGTGCACCAAGGTAGGTGGGTATGAGAAGACCTCAATGACCGCAACCTCTGAGGTGTCTCTGGGCCCCAGCCCACAGAGGAGCTGCCCTGCTTGAGGGCCCAATAGCCCCCTCCTCCTTTCTTGTAGCACACTGCCAGACTCGCCCCCAGACTCAGGCTCTGAGGCCTACTCCCCCCAGCAGGTGAATGGTGAGTCCAGTGGGCGCCGCCCTCCCCCTCTGGGTTTGGACAAGTGGTTGGGGCTGGTTGGGACAGCCTTATCGGGGAGGGAGAGAGGGAGGGAGAGAGGGAGGGAGGGGGCCAGCCGCTGCCCAACGGGCCGAGATTATCGCTGGTCAAATACTCCCTGGGCGCTGGCTATTGTTCCCCATGGGCGGGTGGGGAGCCTGGCCCTGCCTCCGAGCAAGTGTCCCTGCTGGTGATGCCACCCGCCTGGCCGCCTGCGCCATCATGGACGCGCCCTTCGGCGGTAAGTGGACGGCCGGGGAAGGCCATGGGTGCAGTCTGAGCAGAGGCCTCACCATCGCTGGCCTAACCTCACCTTACAGGGCACTTAGGGGTGCAGTGGCCCCCAGGTGGTCAAGAACAGAATGGCCACGGGCAGCTGGCTCCCCACAGCCTGAAGAGGGGTCAAGAGTTCTGTTTATCTTACCCAAAACATCCCTGGAATGCCTCCTGGGGAACAAAGGGAGCAGGGCCTCCCCCTCTGGCTGGGGGGCTGGACCCTGGGAGCCCAGGAGAGGGGCTGCTGGAGGGAGGAGGGCCCGCTGCAGCTGGAAAGGGTCTGGGGGTCTACAGACACTCCTTTCTGAGGCTGCAGGAGGATCAGGCCTGAGAGGAGTTGGGGGGCTGGAGGAACCTTGAGATTGGGGATCTTGTCCGGGAACTGGGCCTGGCCCATCCTGAAAGTACTAGCAAGAATGGAGTATAGGGCCACCCACCTTCTTCACAGGGTCTTGTTTTAGTGACAGGGTGCCCAACGTCCCTAGCCCCTGGACTTGAGGGCTTGGCTCAGGAACGGGTGAAAGCAGTAGACCCTGCCTAGGGAGATAGGGTGAGCTTGGTCTCTGATGCCCCATCTCTTCTGCAGATCCCCATCTCCTACGCACCATAACCCCGGAGACCCTGTGCCACGTGGGAGTGCCCTCCCGCCTGGAGCACCCGCCCCCACCTCCAGCCCACCTGCCAGGCCCCCCGCCACCCCCGCCGCCCCCACCTCACTACCCTGTCCTGCAGCGGGACCTGTACATGAAGGCCGAGCCCCCAGTCCCGCCATATGCTGCCATGGGGCCTGGTCTGGTGCCTCCGGATCTCCACCACACGCAGCAGTCCCAGATGCTGCAGCACTTGCTACAGCAGCACGGAGCTGAGTAAGCTCGGGAGCCTGGGGTGGGGGCCACTGGGGACAGGCAGAGGCTCTGCAGGGAAGGTGCTGGCCAGGGCAGCATATTTATACCTGAGTACCCAGTGATGCCTTGGGGATTACAGCCATGGCTGGTTGCTTACAGCTACCTTTTCTATAGATAGGTAAACTGAGGTTCTGAGAAGGGGAAGTGGCTCTTGCAGATCATGCAACTAGGAGAGGGCAGAGCCAGGACTTGAGCCTGGGCCTGTACTCCTGCCCAGGCACCAGTGGTTTCCCGCTGCTATTTGAGTCCTTGGCTTTCTGAGGTTCCTGGCCTGAGCCTGAGTTTCCCCTCTGACTCCAACCTGCACACTTGTCTTCTGTTTTTGTCTTTTAAGATTTTATGTTTTTTGTGTTGACACTTCATCAAAGATTTAGTTTAAGGAAAGATTCTGCTGTGAAAACATTTTGTAAACCAAAAGAGGAAGGAGTGCTGTGCAGGCCACCCAGAACTCCCGCTGTCCCCTGCCCCCAGGAATCTCCCCACCTGGCCTTGTGGCCCTAGCCCTGTGTGGTTTGTTTCTAACTCTGGAGGCTGAGCCCCATGGAGCCCCTACTGTAAGGAGTGATGCTGAGCGTGACACTGCAGGAAAAGTGTCCCCAGATGATTGCAAGCCTTTGCTGGGCCTGCTAGACACACACAGACCAGTCAGGTGTGGCTCCTGCCCTCTGAATTCCAGGGTCTGGGGGATGGGGAAGAGTGACAGAAGCAGGGCTTTCTGTAGGAAGTATCCTCATGGGGAGAGGGGAGAAAAGTGGGCACATGCAGTGTCAGGGGGCTCAGAGAGCACCAGTTCCCACAGCACACACCTTTGCCTCCCTAGGCTCCCCACACACCCCTCCAAGAAGAGGAAGCACTCTGAATCACCCCCCAACACCCTCAATGCCCAGATGCTGAATGGGATGATCAAACAGGAGCCTGGGACTGTGACAGCCCTGCCCCCACACCCCGCGCGAGCCCCATCCCCACCCTGGCCTCCCCAGGGCCCACTCTCACCGGGCCCGGGCTCCTTGCCACTCAGCATTGCCCGGGTCCAGACACCGCCTTGGCACCCGCCAGGTGCACCCTCACCAGGTACATGGATGACCCACCCTTGGAGTTGGGGAGTGGGGTCTGGAGTCCAGGGCCCACATGGGTGTTCCTTTCCTTCAGGTCTGCTGCAGGACAATGATAGCCTCAGTGGCTCCTACCTGGACCCCAATTACCAGTCCATTAAGTGGCAGCCCCATCAGCAGAACAAGTGGGCCACACTGTATGACGCCAACTACAAGGAGCTGTGAGTGACCCGTGCGACCTGGCCACCCCATCTTGGGACAGCTTTGGATTGAGCTCCTAGATCAGGGCCTGGGTACAAGATGATCCCATTGTACAGAAGAGCAAAGAGTCTCAGGAAAGAGCCAGGCCAGCCCCAGGCCTCCCTGAGGAGGTGGTGTCTGCCAGGGCAGGCAGAGCCCAGTCAGGAGGAAGTGGGCGGGGGTGTGTTTTCTGGCTCCTCCTCCCCCTCCTCCCCCTCCTCCCCGTCCTTTCCCTCCTTCCCCACCTCCTCCTGCATTCCAGGAAGGTAGCAGGAAGCCAAGTATAAGCAGGGCCCTTCCAGGAGACCCTCCCTGTGGAGGGGGCTGGGGAGGCCTGGTCATTGGATTCAGCTTCCCAGGCTCTGTCTAGGCCAGGAGCCCCTTGCTCCCCCAAAGGATGGTGGATGGGTGAGAGGGTGACTTCCCTTGACCCACTCCAGGTGTGGGCAAGGTGGCTGGGGCTGAGACCAGCCTCTTGCAGTTGGGTACTCCAAGTGTGGGACTCTTAGCCAGTGGACCTCAGGGCTAGCTGGTGGTCCAGCTGCTATGGCAGCTTCAGTGTCCCCTGAGGTCGACCAGTGTGAAGGAGGGCGTCTGTAGGAGTGCAGTCTCTATGGCCAGGGGAGTTCCCCCTTTACTCTTCCAAGGTATGCGTCATACCCCTAGGGCCAACCCTGCCATTCCAGGCCCCCAGGGTGGGAAGCTCACAGTGGAGGCCCCCAGTGTGGCTCCGGCACTGCCTTGGTGCTTTGCCAGGTTGAGCGTGTAAGGGTGGAGCCTGGGAGGGAGGAGGCCGTGAGCCCAGGCCCGCCTGTAGACCTGATCGAGGCCCAAAGGCCTCTTGCAAGTTTGGAAGCATTCTCCCTGCCCACCTTCCTCCAGGCAGGCTCCAGGCCCTCCTGTGACCATCAGGGGGCGCTGCTTGTACTTGGAGACCTAGGTGAAGGTGGCCCAGCCATAGGCCAACAGTTGCCCTCTTTACTGCCACCTGAAGGTCCCCAAAGGGACGAGACTTGCTACTATCCCCAGCAACAGATGGGCTACCTTCAGCTGAGTGTAAGGGAACGTCCAGAAGTGCCTCTCCCTTCCGTGGCAGCCTGGGGGAGTCAGAATGCGGGTCTTTGGGGGCCTGAGCACGCTGGTGGGCAGGGGATGGGCCTGTGGCAGAGCTGGCGCCTGGTTCCACCGTTTCCATGGCAACCAGCTGTCAGGCACCGTGAGGCTCTGCAGACGCAGCCCCTCTCACCCCGTCTCCCATGAGGGAGGGGGAGTCAGCTGCATGTGGCGCGGCTGTCAGGTCCCTCCTCAGAAGTTCCCTCTTGTTTGGTGGGCTTCAAGGGTCTTGCCCTGCACGCTCCCATCCAGCACAGGAAGGTGGCCCCAGGCATGTCAAGGAAAGACCACCTGCTGAGGGGTTCACAGACCTGCATGTGAATCCTCTTGCGGGCTCAGTTTCCATTTCTGGGAAGTAGGGACAGCCCCACTGGTGGTCTGAGGATCTTGGGGTACAGACTAGGAAACTGCTTTGGAACAGGATGGGTGGGAGGGAGTGACATTCCAGGCACAGCCTTCTCCTGTACCCCAGGCCTATGCTCACCTACCGTGTGGATGCTGACAAGGGCTTCAATTTTTCGGTGGGTGATGACGCCTTCGTGTGCCAGAAGAAGAACCACTTCCAGGTGACGGTTTATATCGGCATGCTGGGTGAGCCCAAGTATGTCAAGACGCCCGAAGGCCTCAAGCCCCTCGACTGCTTCTACCTGAAGCTGCATGGAGTGAAGGCAGGTTTGGGGTTCAGCCAGGAGGGTCAGAGTGTGTGTGAAGCTCCCCATGGCTAAGCCCACCCTGCCACCTGGCCCTCCCGCCACCTCCCTGTGCCTGCCCTCCACCAGTGGGCTCCTCAGCCCTCTCCATCTCTTTTTCCTTGATTCCTTCTCTACTCTGTGGATCCCAGGGTCCTGGTCACCCAAGCCATGAACTGGTCACCTCGCCCTGACCTCATCATGCACCTGGCCCTACTATTCCCCTGGAGCATCCTTCCACTACTTCCCTCCCTCCCCTCCTTCTGCTGGCCTCTCCCCTGGCCTGTTCATCCCTGCTCCTCATCCGAGAGTCCACAGTAGCTTCTACTGTGGCCCCCACTTGCGACACAGGTGGTAAGGGCATGCCCCCTCTTCAGAGACCCCCAGCCACAACTTCCCAGTGAGCCACGAGGGCCTCGGGAGCCAGCCCTTCACTCTTGCTCTGCCCTCTGGTGCCCATTCACAGTCCCTGCCTTTGCTCAGGTGCTGCCTTCTCCTGGGACGTCCTCCCAGTGCCCCTTCCATCCTTCCCCTCCTGGCAGACTCCATGCTGGTGCTCTCTCAGGGAAACCAGCCCTGGGAGGCCC
Source organism: Aplodontia rufa (assembly GCA_004027875.1). Lineage (NCBI taxonomy): Eukaryota > Metazoa > Chordata > Mammalia > Rodentia > Aplodontiidae > Aplodontia > Aplodontia rufa. The sequence goes on from PVKS010001502.1 coordinate 90,815, forward strand.
CATGGCACAATCATGATGATGGTTGATTTGGAGCCTGAGAGCTCCCTGGGGGCATGACCAGGTCTCTGCCTCAGTGTCACTAGTGAGCATAGCTGGCATGCTGGCATGGCTCAGCCAGTGTGCGTGGAGGGGTTGTGTAGAGGCTGCTGGAGGCGTGGGTGTGGGGGAGGGCTGTGAGGGGAACTGGAGGATGTATGTGTGTGCAGGTCTCTATGGGGTGACCATGTGTGCCTCATCATGCGGAAGGGGGAGTGGTGTGCAGTGAGGGACCCTGGCAGCTGTAGGCTGGGGTGGCGGGTGCTGCTATGGGGAGGTGAGACTGAGGGCAGAGCTCTGCTCCACTCTTGCCCAGGCCCTGGCCGGGCCATGTGTGGGCTGAGAGGGTGAAGGAGGACAGGAACAGATTCGGAGCCGCACTGTGAGCGTCTGCTGTCTCTCCTACCCAGCTGGAAGCCCTGAACCAGTCTATCAACATTGAGCAGTCTCAGTCAGACCGAAGCAAGCGGCCCTTCAACCCCGTCACGTGAGTGTCTGACCCCATGGGGTGGTGCCTGGAAGGGTCTACCCTGGAGCTGGCTTGGGAACTGTGGGGGACCAGGCGGGCACCCAGAGTGTGCCTCCTGCACATTCCTGGCTTGGGTCCCTCATTGCCCCTGAGTGCCCTGCCCCTCCTCTGCAGGGTCAATCTGCCTCCTGAGCAGGTCACGAAGGTGACTGTGGGACGGCTGCACTTTAGCGAGACCACTGCCAACAACATGCGCAAGAAGGGCAAGCCCAACCCTGACCAGAGGTGAGCAGTAGGGTGTCTTTACAGAGGAGGGGCCTGAGGTCCAGAGCCCCTCGCTTGATGTAGGGGTCACAGGCTCAGAAGCCTGGCTTCCAGTTTCCTCCCTGTGGGTCCTGGGGGACTTCTGCCCCCTAGTGGAGGCTCGCGGTCCTCTGTAGGATGCTCTTGCTGTGTTCCCAGCACGCAAGGCCCAGGAAGGGAGGCTGGGGAGGATGGACAGGACCCTTGAGGACCCCAGCCTCCTGTGTCCAGGTACTTCATGCTGGTGGTGGCTCTGCAGGCGCACGCGCAGGACCAGAACTACACGCTGGCTGCCCAGATCTCGGAGCGCATCATCGTGAGGGTAAAGGGCTACCTCCCTCCAGGGGTAGAGAGTCCTTCCCAGAGCTGGAAAAACAGCACCCAGAAGAAATACCTGGGTACTGGGGAGTCAGGAGCTGCTGTGCAGATTTTGCCAGGCATTGGCTGTGTATCCTTGGGCAGGCTGTCACTTTTTCCAAGCTGCAGTGTTTCCTTCATGGTAAAGCATGGAGCCTGGTGGCCTGGTAGCCTTCTGGCATCCCACAAGTGACTAAAAGTTGTCATTATGGGCAGGACAGTTGGGCATGGTGGGGTGAAGAGCCCTGGCTGAACTAGGAGGGGCTGTTGTGGTGTTTCCCCCTTTCCAACAGTCAGGCAGGTCCCCCATCCTCCAGGACTGACCCAGCCTCAACTTGCCCTAGGCCTCCAACCCAGGTCAGTTTGAGAGCGACAGCGATGTGCTGTGGCAGCGGGCGCAGGTGCCCGACACCGTCTTCCACCATGGCCGCGTGGGCATCAACACCGACCGGCCTGACGAGGCGTTGGTTGTTCATGGCAATGTCAAGGTCATGGGCTCGCTCATGCACCCTTCGGACCTTCGAGCCAAGGAGCACGTGCAGGAGGTGGGGGCGGAGCCATGGGAGAGGTTGGGGGGAGGGGGCAGGGCCAAGTGGAAGGGCGGGGCTGTCAAGGAAGGAGAGAGGGAGGCTGCCTCCATCCTCCACTCTCCAGTCAGAGCTCCTGGGCCTGCTTTGGTTAGTCACAGGAGCCGAGGGTTCAGTCTTGGCCCCCGGTCCCCTGCAGGTGGACACCACGGAGCAGCTGAAGAGGATCTCTCGCATGCGGCTGGTGCACTACAGATATAAGCCTGAGTTCGCGGCCAGCGCTGGCATCGAGGCCACAGCGCCGGAGACCGGTAGGGACTCTCCCGGCGCAGACTGGGTCTGGGAACACAGGAACCTCGGCCTTCAGCAGCCCCGCTCCCTGCACTCAGACTCTGACGTTCAGTCCACTGCCCTTGGAAATTCTGCTTCCAGAAATCCCTCCCCTTGACCCCTGGAACTCCGCCCCCAGGAAGTCCGGCCTCTTAGCCCCGGGAAATCACTCAGCCTCCTGGCGCCCTGGCACCTCACCCCTTGATACGAAGTCTGAAAATCCTGGCCCAGAAGACCCCCTATATAAATTCCTGCCTTCCTCCTCTTCGGAATCCTACCCCTTCCCCTGGGATCGCTACTTCCAGGATCCCACCCCATCTCTGGAACCCCACCCTTGTAAGGGGCAGACCCTGCCCAGCGCTCCTTGAAACCCCACTCTCCGATCCCTCTCCAAAACCCACCTTTGGCCAGGTGTGATAGTTCATGCCTATAATCCCTTTGGCTCAGGAGGCTAAGGCAGAAGGATCACAAGTTCAAAGCCATCCTCAGCAATTTAGTGAGACCCTGTCTCAAAATAAAAAATAAAAGGACTGAGGATGTAGTTCTGTGGTAAAGTGCCCCTGAGTTCAGTCCCCAGAATCAAAACAAAACAAACCTGGCCACACCCCCTTTAAGTTGGAGAGTTGCAGGCAATCCACCTTCTTGGCTTGCCCTTCCCCAGGTGTCATTGCCCAGGAGGTGAAGGAGATCCTGCCTGAGGCCGTGAAGGACACGGGAGATGTGGTCTTTGCCAATGGGAAAACCATAGAGAACTTCCTGGTGGTGAATAAGGTCAGTGGGTTGGGGACCTGGAGGGCTCTGGATAGGGATGGGCCAGCAGGGTCCCTGCCCAGCTCAGGGCAGGCACAGCCCAGCCTCATGCTGCCTCCAGAGCCCCCTTTCCACCCCACAGGGAAGGGCCAGCTTTCAAAGTGGAGGGTGCATTTGGCTACGGGAGGCTGCGTGGTCTGGGGCAAGAGGAGCCTTGCTGAGAGCCATTTCCCCCCTGTTAAACAAGGGTATGAAACGTCGTCTCGTGGCTGTGTCAAGGCTCGAGTGGGGCTTTTATTGTGATATTCTACCTTACTTGGCCTGAGTCGGCCCTGAGGAGGCATGTAATATGTTTTCACCTCACCTGGGTAGTAAAGTGCCCAAGTCTAGATACCTGCCCATTGGGGGCAGACCAGGACACGCTCTGATTCTGACAGTGGGGAGGCCCGCTTGGCATGGGACACAGCCTGAGCAAAGGTGCAGCAGGGATGCCACTGGGAGCCAGCATCCCCAGGGAAAGCCTTCTGGGGCCTCCAGGTGGCCTGGAGAGTAGGGTCTGCTCCTGCTCCTTGATGGCCTGCAGCCTGGGGCTGACCATGCCCTCAAGGCCAGCCCCTGTCCCCGGCAGGAGCGCATCTTCATGGAGAACGTGGGTGCCGTGAAGGAGCTGTGCAAGCTGACTGACAACCTGGAGACCCGCATTGACGAGCTGGAGCGCTGGAGCCACAAGCTGGCCAAACTGCGGCGCCTCGACAGCCTCAAGTCCACTGGCAGCTCGGGCGCCTTCAGGTGGGGGCATGGCCTGGGGTGGGAAGGCGAGACCCCCTTCCCAGAGGTACCCTCATCCTGGCCCTTTTGCTGCAGCCATGCAGGGAGCCAGTTTAGCCGGGCAGGCAGTGTCCCTCACAAGAAAAGGCCCCCCAAGGTGGCCAGCAAGGTGAGGTTGGGCCGGGGACTTCACCATCCCCTGTGGCCTTTCTGGCTTCCTCTTGCAGCCTCACTGATTCCTCACTGATTCTTCCTCTCCTCTTCCTTCCCCTTCCCTTGGGTCCCGATCCTGTAACCCTGCCAGTCCATTTCTTACCCCTGTCCCTTTGCCGCTGGGGGAGTGGGTGACCCTGTGGGCTGGGTAAGGCTGCAGGCCTCCTAAGTCTGCCCTCTTCTGCTACTTCCCCTTTTCCTCCTGACTCAGTCATCATCAGTGGTCCCAGACCAGGCCTGCATCAGCCAGCGCTTCCTGCAGGGAACCATCATCGCCCTGGTGGTGGTCATGGCCTTCAGGTGACTTGTTTCCCAGACTCTGGGTGAGGCTGACTGGAAGAAAAGAGCTATGCAGTGGGGTCAGCTGCCCGTGGGCACAGGCCCCAGGGGAGGAACATGTGGCTTGGAAGATCTAGTGGCTGAGGCTTTGGGGGAAGGTGGGCTGCATCCTCTGTCTGGTCCTCCTGGGGTCTAAAGCTGGGAGACCAGCCCCTGGGGCCAAGGACTGCAGGCACTGCCCTAGAGTGCTGCCTCCAGCTCTAACAGTGACCGTTTTCTGTGGCTCTCAGCGTGGTGTCCATGTCCACCCTGTATGTGCTGAGCCTACGCACTGAGGAAGATCTGGTGGATACTGATGGGTATGTCCCTGGAGGTTGGGTTGCTGGTTAAGTCCCCATGCCAGGTGGGCTTTGGTGGGCAGCCCAGGGTCCATGGAAGCTGTCTCTGAACCTAGGTTCTGAGCCTAGTAGGGGTATGCTGGGGTGGAAGGGAGAGTCCCCTTGATGGCGGGCAACAGATCCCAGTCCCTGCTGATGCTGAGGTTTCCCTCTGGCTGGTTCAGCATTCCTCCAGGTGGGCCATCTGAGCGGTCCTGGTCAGAACAGGGGATGCAGGGTAGGAGGGCCAGAGCAGAACCTTGGGCTCTGTTTGCCCTGTCACCCTCAGTCTCTGGGTCTACCTCTGATCGTGTCTTCTCTTTCTCTCTTCCCCTGCACCTGTCTTCTTCTTGTCTTCTCTGTTGCCCCTTAGCTCTTTTGCCGTGTCTACTTCCTGTCTCCTGGCCCTGCTCCGGCCCCAGCACCCTGGGGGGAGTGAGGCCATGTGCCCATGGTATGTGTCTTACAAAGTGCCCTCCCTCATCTAGCTCCTGCTACCCTCTTCCTGCCTCCTTTCCACCTTCCCTCTCCACCTCCTCCAACCCCTTCTGCTTCTCCGGGACTCCCAGGCTCCCCCAGCTTCTCTGAGCTCAGCCCATTGTTCCCCAGCAGGTCCAGCCAGAGTTTTGGGACCACTCAGCTACGACAGTCCCCTGTGACTACTGGGTTGCCAGGCACACAGCCCTCTTTGCTGCTGGGTGCGTATGGACAGGTCTGGAGGGGTGCCATGGGGCAGGTGGCTGTGTTCTCTGTTGGTGGGGGTCCGCTGCTTTCTTCCAGCTCAATTAGCCTGTCTTCCTCAGTTACGACCAGCCTGATCAGCTCAGTCCCAGGTCCAGCTATCCGCACCTTGGACCTCTGCTCCAGCCACCCCTGCCCTGTCGTCTGCTGCTCCTCGTCCACTCCCAGCCCTGCCTTGGACCTTAGTATTGACCCCAGTTTTAGCCCTGGGCCTGGTCCCAGCCCCAGCACTAACCACTCAGGTATAGCTATCTCAGGGATAGGGGTGGTTTTGCAGAGGTGTCAGACTTCCCTGATTCCAGAGAAAGGCCCCAAAGACTAATAGGTGGGAGGGTCTCAGGTAACCCAGAATGAAGGCTGAAGACAGACTGGGGAATCCCCGTAAGGGTACCAAGAGACACGTGGGGTTCCCCCAGAGGACCTAGAGACAGCGGACAGGAGGCAGACAACTTCCCTCTTCTCAGCCTATCCTTGGTTCTATTCACAGGCCACAGCCAGATGGCCCAGCTGCCAGTTACCAACATCAGAGCCAAGTCCTGGGGCATTTCATCCAATGGCATTGGCCACTCCAAGTATCCCAAGGCCATGGAGCCTGTGGCTAGTCCTGCAGTTCCCTTCCCTGTGGGGCAGGGTAAGGCCAAGAACAGCCCTGGCCTTGGTTTCCATGGCCGGGCCCGCCGAGGAGCCCCCCACACCAGCCTGGGCCCTGCTCAGCCCACTCAGGCCCGGGGCCAGCCAGGTACTCATCTCACCCCTGATACCGCCCAGTCCAACTTGGTAAGGCTTCCTGGTTGGAGGCCATTTCAGTCCCTTCACATGGTGCATGGGTACATGCTGTCAGTCAACAGCATTTTCTGAGTATGTGTTAAGTGTCAGGGATCAGGCCAGGAGCCTTATGTAGATCATCTCATTCAGTCCTCATAACACTCCTGCAAGAGAGTGTGTCCCCACTCCAGATGAGGAAATGGAGCCTTAGGAGAAGGGACCTACCCAGGGTCATATAGACATGAGTGGCTCACCTGGAATTCTCTCCCTGATTCCCCTAATACCAGATCTGGTTTTTGTCACCATCCAAGGACAGGAAAAGTGCTGTAGGTCCATCCAACTTCTCCCCAGCCTCAAACCTTAGGTTTTTTTTTTTTTTTTTTAAGTATGAGAGAGAAATACCAAATTTTATTTATTCATCAGGTTTTTGATTCTGCAACACTTAGTTGTGTATGTGGTGCTGGGGTTTGAACCCGGGTCCTCATGCATGCCAGGCAAGCGCTCTAACTGCTGGGCCACAGCTGCAGCTCAAAACCTGAGAACTTTTCATTGCAGGTTTTCAAACTGGGTTTTTCTGGCTGCATAGGGCATTCTGGGTCCTTGGGTTGTGTCTCAGAACTGAAACTATCCTGGGTCCAGCAAATGTTCAGAGGCTAGTGGCCCCATCTTGCCTCTTGCTGGGTAGAAGGGTCAGGCAGCAGTGAGCCCAGATGTGAACTCGATAAACAAGAAAGCCTTGACTGCCCACCTTTCTGTCCTTCTTGAATTCCAGCTCCCACCCCACAGTTGGTCAGTCGGTGGGTTCATTGTGGAGGGCAACAAGCAGTGCTATGCTGGTAGATGTTCAACAATGGGCTCTCCGGGGCAGAGGCAGGGAGTGGGGGAAGACTGATTTCAGGCCACCAGTGCAACACCACTTGACAAGAGTTGGGAAGCAATGCCTGTGTTCAGAAGAGGTCTGAGAACCCTTCTGCACCTAGTGGGCCAGGGATATGGAAGACCCATCGATGCTTCTGGGTGGTTCTAGTTCTTTGGAGAGGCAAACCTCAGGCTCCTGGGAAGGAACTAATCCCAAGGCTGCTGGGAAAGGGGTGTGCCTGCCCATTGTGGGGCTCTGGAAAGGACCTGAAAGTGTGAGTGACCGAGTCAGCTTTGGTAAGGAAAGACTTGACTACTTTGTGTCCTGCCTCTTCTTCCTCCCTGCCCCAACAGCCTCTCTCCTTCCAGACCCAGTGCCCTCCCTGACCTCCATCCAGGTGCTGGAGAACTCCATGCCCATCACCTCCCAGTACTGTGCTCCAGAGGATGCCTGCAGGTGGGTGGTCTCCCTCCCTCCACTCCACAGAGGGCCTCTTAGGTGATGGGCACCTGGGTACAGATGCCCAGGTCTTGTGCCTTTAGGGAGGAACCTCCCCCATAAGGCAGGCAGCTCCTTTCCAGGCCCGGAAGGGTTTTGGGATAGACTGGGGCTTGGGGGTGGAGGCTTTGGCAGGGCAGTCTTGGGCTGAGGTGCTCTTTGCCCCTTCAGGCCTGGAAACTTCACCTACCACATTCCTGTCAGCAGCAGCACCCCACTGCACCTCAGCCTGACCCTGCAGATGAAGTGAGTAGAGGGATGGGAGCCAGAGATGCCCTGGCAGAACTCAAAATGGCCAAACTTGAGGCCAGCCCCAGCATCCATGACACTCCCAGGTGGTGGTCCCAGCAAACGTGGGGTGGGGGAGGTCTTGAATTGTACCAGCGCCATGGCCATGTGGTTTCCAGGCCCTGAGGATCAGTGCTTGTTACGGGTGGGGTTGGGGTGCAGAGCTGCTTGGGAGGGGGCTGGAGCTGAGGGACTCCGAACCCCATTCCCTGCTAACTGGGCCTTTCCCCAGCTCCTCCTTCCCTGTGTCCGTGGCGCTGTGCAGCCTGAGGTCAGAGGAGAAGCCATGTGAGGAGGGGGCGCTCCCGCAGTTCCTCCACACCCATCAGGACACCCAGGTAGGGGATAGCTGGGAAGCTTTGGGCCAGTTATACCCTCCTCTTCTCTGGTCCCAAATGCTTGAGGAGCAGGAGCTAGGAGTGAAAGTACAGGTGTCTCCACAAGGGACTTTTGGGGCCTGGGCCTCTGTGCTCCAGAAGGGGGACATGCACGTAGGTCTTTGTTCATTCCACTCCCTGCCAAGCATCTCCATTCCTGCAGTGACAGGAGTCCTGGGGAAGAAAACAGCTCCACAAGACTAGCCCAGGATGAATGCAGTGATGACACAGGAGCCATCTGACATCCTGCAAGCCTGTGGCAGGGACGGCTGGGTCTCGGGAGGAGGAGTGCAGTCTGCAGAGCTGGGAAGGAGCCTGGGCCCTGAACAGTGTGGGGCAGTGGGGCAGAAGTGTGTGTTAGAGGAGCCTAAGCTTGGGGTGGAGGGACTACCTACTGGTTTGGGAACTGGCTGGCTGGGCCCTGTTACCATTCACCTCTGCACTGGCCATGCTTAGGACCTCATTGCTCCTTGACCCAGGGTTATGGGAGGACACTTAGGAAGAGTTGCTCATTCATGTGTTTACTCATCAGATGTTTATTGGGGCCACCTATGTCTCAGGCCTTGTGTTCCCACCTGAGGGAGGTGGCATTGCTAGGCTTTGGCTTCTAAGAATGTAATCTAGTGAGAAAAAAAGATATGCAGAAAGGACCCTGAGTGTAGCCAGGCACAGTGGTGCATACCTGTAATCCCAGTGGCTCTGGAGGCTGAGGCAGGAAGATCGTGAGTCCAACACCAGCCTCAGCAACTTAGCAAGGCCCTAAGCAACTTAGTGAGACCTATCTCAAAATAAAAAATAAAAAGGACCGGGATAAGGCTCAGTGGTTAAGTGCCCTTGGGTTCAATCCCTGGTACCAAGAAAAAAAATGACCCTGAGTGGAGGCGGCGGTGGGTGAATACCCACAGAGCCCAGCTAGACACTTGTTAGAACTGGGCTCAGGCCTGAACCCACACCACAGAGAGAGGCCAAAGCCTCAGGTGGGAGAAGGGCAAGCTGCCTGCAGTCAGTCGAGTGCCAGCTTTTGAGGGACAGCCAGACCTGGATTTGAACCCCGGTTCTGCAACACTGCAGCTTTTCAGCAAGCAACTCAGTTTCCCCATCTGAGAGATGATGGTGACACCACCACTGCACTGTAGTGAGGATGAGGTGATGAGGTGGGGTGAGAGGCAACACAGACTAAGGCAAAACTGAAAGGCAGCAGGTGCCAGGGACCGTAGGGGCCGAGGTCTGTGGAGGGTGGCTGCCACTGCTCCTTGCAGCAGAACACGCTCCCTCCCACACCTCTTCGCAGCTCTCTGCTTTTCTCCTTCATAAAACTCAGCACAGGTCCTGGGGCTGCCATGGCTACAGTGAGGAATGGGGGCAGAGGGCTCCCCTGATCCCTCTTTCCCTTCTCTCCAGGGCACCTCTCACCAGTGGCCAGTAACCATCCTGTCCTTCCGTGAATTCACCTACCATTTCCGGGTGGCACTGCTGGTGAGTCTGGGGCTTAGGGAGGAATGAGACCCTTGCTGAGCATGTGGTAGACTTGGGCATAGTGCCAAGCACGTTGGCAGGGACAGTGCTGCCTGCCCTTCATGCCCAGGGTCACCTCACCTGTCCCCACAGGGTCAGGCCAACTGCAGCTCGGAGGCCCCCAGCCAGCCAGCCACAGACTACTACTTCCACTTCTACCGCCTGTGTGACTGAGCTGCCTCCTGGGGCAGCAACACACCAGGGATTTGGGGTCCTTGGATCCCTTCCAATTGGGTGCAAGGAACGGTGTTACACTGGAGCCTGCTGCCTGCCAGCTCTCTGCCATTCACTGGCCTTCCTGGGATTGGGGAAACTGGAAGTCTTCACACTGGAGCCGCTGTTCCTGCTGGTCACCCTCATTTGGCATAGAGGGAGCCAGAAAGACAGACTTCCTGGGCTTTCTTGCCAGCCGCCTCCTGGGGGCAAGAGAGGACCAATTCACATTTGTCTAGATAAGGTGGGTGGAGGCTGGCTTCAGGGGCCCTGCCTGGCCCAGAGCCCACTCTCCTCTGCGCTCCCCTTTTGAGAGAGCGGCTTGGTTCCAGCCCTACAAGACCTGGCTGGGCCCCACGAGTCAACGGAGGGCAAATAGCCCTCATCCTTGCTGCTGCTCCTGGGGTGGCTTTGTAGTGCACTTTTTGGGGTAAGACTGTTACACTGGACTTGGATTTCTAAGCTTTAATATGGCTCAGGATATTTCTTCTCTCTGGGAGAGTTTGGCTCTGGAGAACTCCCCAGGCAGCTGAGGCCAGCCCTGGATAGGCTGGAGTCTCAACTTTGTGCCTTAAATCTACTGAGTGCTTGATGAAGCCACCCTCAGCCCTTCGCAGGCTGAACCAGTGGGGGCCAGCGGGGCAGGTAAACCTGGGGTATCTGGAAGGAGAAGTTCCCTGTGAACCCCCATGCCCCATGATCCCCAGGGGTTACACGGTGGTGTCAGTGACTCCATCATTCCCTTGGAGCAGAGGAGCAGGAATCCCTGCAAGCATCGGGTTGGTCTAGGCTGGTTGGTGGATGCAGATAATTTTGGCTGTTATTAATGAAATAATTACTAAATGCACTTAAACCAGGGCATTTAAGAAAAGAGTGAAGGATGGAGCCAGAAAGTTCAGAGTGGGTTAGAACCCTGGGGTGACACTTGCAAAGCAAGAGGGGTCCTGACTTGGTTCCTCCCCAGAGGCTCAGACACCCATTCCACTTCCAACCAACCATGAAAACTCTGGCTCCTCTTTCCATATCAAAGGCACCCTTGCTGTGCCTGGTTAAGATAGAGGGACCCATGCATAGTGAGCCCCATCGCTGGCCTCCTCTCCCAGAAGCAGTGCAGTGGGTTTGGGTTAAGGAAGATGTCAACTTTTCTTAGAGTCTGGAGCATTCTGGGGCCGCATGCAGGCTCATGGAAGGAGTGGGCAGTCATTTGGCCACATTTACCATGGTTCAGAAACAGGAAAGGGAACTGCCATCCTTGCCCTGTGCTATTCTGCCACCTCTTTGGAAACCAGGCCTTGTCCCTATCCTACCTCTCAGCTTTGAACAGGAGGCCTTTCTGTGGGGGAGCTGTGTTCTAGAAGCCTCTAAACTGCAGGCCTCCTCCTGCCATAGATCTGAAAGCACTTATCCACAGGATAGGCAAACACCAGGGAGATTTGGGGATAGCAGGGACAACTTGCCTCCAATCCCCACCCCAACTTGGCCCCACTCCCTCATTCTGACGTAGGAATTGTATGACCGGTACCATGCCAGGGCCGAGCCTTACTTCAGACTACTCTGTTCTCCCTCCTCCTATGGGGGAACCTTCCTACCATGCCTTAAAACTGCCAAGCCTGCCCCTTGTATTAGGATTCTGGGGCTTCCTCAGTGTGGGGGTTGTTTCTGGACTGCAGCTGTAGTCTTTTAACTGGAAAGTGATCCTCCACTGTCCCCTGGAGCCCATCTGGGCATAGCATAGCCCCAGTCCCACTGGCAGCTGGCATTTCCATGCCTGGGAAAGAGTCCTCAGTGCCAGTGCTGGGGCTAAGCTTGGGCTCCAAGCTGCTTGAGGGGGTCAACCTTGGACCAAAGCTGCCTTGAGCCCAAGGTATAAAAGGGCTCCAGGGAAGGCGAGCAGGCCACCTGCCAGAGGCTGGCTGGCCCACCCCAGGCTCCAGCAGGCCACCTCTCCCTTCCTCACTCTCCACTGGCGTTTGTTCCTGTAGCCACTGGGCTATTCTCCCCCTAGCTTCAAGCTGTACATAGGCCTCCCAATGCGGACCCCCTGCCCATGCCGTCCCCCCTTAGCAGCCTGCATGTGCATACAGCGTCCCCTCCCACTTACCTCCCAGTCCCGTTCCTGAGCTCTGACCCATATTTATCGTATACCCACTGACTCTGAGGTGGGCAGAGGGAAGCTGCCCTGGGCCAGCTTGCTTCTTGTCCCCTGAATTGTCCTTTTCTTCTGAATATACATATATAAATAAATGTATAAATACTGCTTTGTATCTGAGCTTGCCTCCTGTTTCTTCTTGAGGGTATTCTGCTGGGAGAGGTTTTCCTGGGGGCAAGGACCAGCTGAACTCCAGGTTCTTGCTGAGAAGCCTGGACTGTCTGGGACCCCCATGCCCTGTGGTCAGACGAACGCTTTATACTCACCATGGGCTTCTTACTGGGGCTGGGAAAGACATGGCCCTTCCTCTGGCTATGTCTCCACCCTCAGCCACTGTCCACCTGGCCAGTTAGGGAAAAGCCCCAGGAAACAAGCTGAGCCTGACAAAAGCGTCCAAGCCCAGAGAAGGGTGGCTGTTAGGAAGAGGGGTCTGGGCAAGCAGAGGGCAGAATCAAAGGGTGTGGAGAGAAGTCTGTATTAGAAATGACAAGAGAGCAGGCCTGGACCCTGCCTACCCACAGGTAAGCCTTAAACTCCAGTCACAAGACCCCCTAACACATAGCCCTCACCTACATAGGTAGAAAGCAGGTTTCCAACAACAGGTACCATGAGAAAGGTAGGTGGGAGTGGGGATGTCACGCAGGCCACAGCACCACCCTTATCCTGCAGAATGGGCACAAGACAGGACTGTCACACATCTGCCTTTATTGTGAGCAGCAGGCGGGACACTTCTAGCAACAGTAAAAAAAAAATTAATTTACAAAAGCAGGGATTTAGTGAAGCCACCTGGTGGGTACCTGAAAGAGGAAAGGGCAATCAAAAATGGAACAATGACATTTCTTTCCTTCACCTGTCCCTGAAATCCTATCCCTGTGCCCCTAAGCACATTCTAGCCGCCTGTTGGACGGATTTAAGTCTTAGATCCTCTCCAAGTCATTAGTATTTAATGGAAGAATTCAAGTATAAAATAGCAGGAAGCTTTTGCCCCTGTCCCTTCCAAGTAAACCCCAAAACCAGGTGAAGGCCGAGGAAAGAGTGAAATCAAAACAGACTTGGTCACACTTGGCTCAAATCCCCATGAGTATCAGGAAAAGAGGCACTTGAGCCCAGGGTCCCTATCCATCCTAGCAAATCTGTCTCCATGAACCATAGGGTCTTGCAGGAAGAGCCTTGAAGACCTGCTGATGTGGAGGCTTAAGTGTCCCACCCTGTCGCAGCTCTTACCCTTCGCAGCTCATACGTAGATGCCGACCCAGAGCAGGAGGAAAAGGACTCCATAGCCCATGAAGAGTGAGGCCACCAAGGAGATGAGGAGCTCTTTGTAGATATCCCGTGTGTACTTGGTGGAGGTGACCTCATAACTGAGTGGGGCTGTTAAGGAGAAGCAGTGATGGACTGTGGGGTGCAGGGAGTTGTCCAGAGTGATATTAAGCCCAGGTATGGGCTAAGGGCTTTCTGGCTTGGTACAGGCAGGCAGAAGGGCCCAACAGATGGCTTGGTCTCTGATACTCCATACCACACTTCCACTGAAGAAATGGTACCTATAGGGGTTAGGTCACTTATCCCAGTCACACAGCTCAGGAGTGGTGGAGCTGGGATTAGCCGTCCTGCCACCTGAGCATTCTTTTCCTCAGCTCCTTCTCCCCAGCATCCACTTTAGCTCATTGACCTAGAAATCTGAAGAACAAACTGAGATAACCTGAACATGGAAAATTAAGTTCATTAATTTTGGGCATCATCCACCTTTACCCATTCCCAACCCAATATACAAAACCAGCGGAGTGCAGGTACCCAGCCTGATTTCTCCCTCAATTTCTCGAAACATCACTAATTCTGGCCCAATGGCTGCTCAAAGGATACACGAAGAACCAGGCAGTGAAGAACATGCCAATGGCCAGAAGTACCACGGTCAGATGGGGGAACACAGCTGGGTTGACTGGGCTGGTGTATCTGCTCATGGCCTCGAGCTCCTAGGGGAGGCATGAGATCAGAGCCATTAAAGAACCCCACAACTTCACCTTGGGGATACTTTGGAACAGCCTTGTGCTGCTGCGACTGCTTAGAGGCCCATTCCAACCTGGGAAATGTGGAAACCCTTCAGAACCAGTATCAAGCGGTTCATTACGGGAATGGCAATTAGGACATCTTAAAACAGAGGTGGCACCATCTCTTTTCAATATGGAACATGAAGGGCAGCTGGGAGTGAGCGGGTGAGATGCAAAAGGAGATTAGCCACAAATCAATGATCCTTGGCATTTTCTGAGACCAATGACCACTATGAAAATGTGATGAGATGTATGAACACTACCTGGGAAAGACCACATAAAAAAGAAGCTTGCATAGTTTCTGGAGCTCTGTAGACCTGCCTATGGACTCCAAGCTACCAAACCCTGCTGTAAGTCAGAGCCTAGACTGGTACCCAGATCTCAACTTCTAATTCAGCACTATTCTCACTACACTATTATGGAATCACTGGAGCTACCAGCACAAGACATCAGCTAAAATTCTGGATCTGTTGAATCTGAGTGAAGTGGTGCTAATAATTATTTCACAGAGTTGATATGTGATGAAGAAAGATGAATGCTGAGGCCTCTAGTTTAACGCCTGGTGTAAAGTGTTGCTCTATAGATGTCTGTTCCTTTCCTAAGGTTGCAGGGCAGATGATGCCTGTGAAAGAGGACTATAAACGCAAAGTTCTGCACAAATGTTAACCTCCATTGCCACGCACCAGCCAATGCTTCTAAAATCCACAACATAACAACTCTAGAGAAGTAACTGATCCCATTGTTCTAAGACACACTGGAATTCAATTCAGTAAAACAATTATGTCCCCCTCATGCCCTCCCCGAAAAGCGAGAAAGACAATTGCTGCCATTTATCGAGCCTCCAGTTGCAGGCCCCGTGTTTGGCACTAGGAATACAAAGATGAATAGACATCATCCCAAGAGCTAGCTGCACGTCAGATGGTGGTCGCTAGGAGGCGTGGCAGATAACAAAGGAGTCCATGAAACGTGGCAAGTGTGCACCCAAGCTGTGGGCGCTCCCAGGAGGCAGGCCAAATGCCTGAGAGAGCCCCAAGTACTTCACCAAGAAATGACATTTACTTAGGGCACTGTAGAATGAGTACGAGTTCGACGGGCGGAAAAACTTCCCAGATAAAAGCAAAAGATCACAGGTAACAGAGATACAAATTCGAAGGTGGTCAAAGTGCGCCCCACGACTCTCGCCCTGCGAGATCAGAAGCCCAGAGAGCTCTAAACCGCGGCCTCAGGAGTCCATGGTAAGGGGCTTCCTCTCCCCGCCCCAGCTCGAGTCGGGGGTGCCAGGAGCATCCCTCCCTCTGCTCTCGGAAGTCTGAGGCCTCCGCGAGACGACGCGGTGTGGATCCGGCGCCCAGCGGTCTCACAGCCCTGCTGGGAACTCCCCTCAGCCCTCTCACCATTTTGCCCCGCACACGGTAAGCCGCCGCTCTGCCGCCGGAAGAACACGTCGGCAGGCGCAGGCGCCGGGCTCGACCGGAAGAGGCGGTGCCCCGAGCAAGTGGCATTGTGGGACTTGTAGTCCTGCGAGTTCGGGCGCGGCGGGAGCTGGGCGTGTGGGGGGCCGAGGAGGGTGGAGCGGGGACGGGTGGTGGAGAAGGGCAGGGTAGGCTCGCTGACAGAGTCGCTGCTCCGCGGCGGGACTGGGAGCCGCGGGAACACTCGCTGAGGGGGCGGGGCCAGCACTACATCTCCCAGGAGGCTGTGCGCGCCGGGCAGGTCACGTGACGGGAGCGCGGGCTTTGGAAGGCGACAGAGGGAGCGGCGACGAAGCAGAGCAGCAGCGGGGCTTGTAATTGTCGGGCCGTACCGGACTCAGCGATAGCCGCCGAGGCCTCTCACCCAAAGGCCAGGTGAGACCCTGGGGCATTGCTTCCGAGAACGACGGGGTCCGGCGCGCGCGGGGTTCGCGGCGGAGGGGTCCCTCTACTTTCCCGGGCGCTTCGCGACATCTCAGAGCCTCTCTTCGAGCGTCAGCAGAGGGTAACAGCTTCTCCCGGACGGGGTCGTAGTGCGTTTTTATGAGAGCTTGTACTGGAATCGTTTGTGAGACGTCACCGGTTTAGGCCCTTTCCTGTCCCGGTCCGCCGGTGCGGGGCTGTGCGCCCTTCGCACGCATCGTCAGAGCGGTCGGCGGGAGGCCTGGACCAGAGGGTGGGATGGGGAATTTACCGAGCACCCGGTGTGGTGTGGGGAGTTGCACGTCTGCCGTCTCGGTTCGCCTGCGCAGGAATTTTGCAAGGCAGGAGTGCTTATCCTTTTTATCTTTCCGTTTTACAGATGAGAAGATCACACGTAAGGGACTTGGTAATGTTACGCAGGTGGTGACTCCTGGCGCCTAGATTCAGGGTTGAGCTTTTGCCAGTGCTGTTCACGGGGGGGGACTAAAATGAGATGGACCTCCAAGGAAGGGTGAGAGGAAGGCACAGCTGGGCAAAATGAGAAAAGTCAGGCCTCCTCCCAACCTTCCTTCCTTTCTTAATTTTTTTTAAAGAGAGGGACAGTGGGAGAGAGAGAGAGAAAGCAGTTTTATTTAGTTTTTCCATCTGTTTTTTGTTGCTCCAACAGTTAATTGTGTACTTGGTGCTGGGGTTCAAACCCGAGTCCTTGCACATGCCAGGCAAGCGCCATAACCGCTGAACAACTGCTCCAGCCCCTTTCTTTCTTTTTTTAAAGAGAGAGAGAAAGAACGATAGAGGAAGAGAGAATCAATTTTATTTTTTTTTTCCATATGGCTTTTATTTCTGCAGCACTTTGTTGCATACGTGGTACTGGGGTTCGAACCTGGGTCCTCCCGCATTCCAGGCAAGCATCAACCACTGAGCCACTGCTTCAGCCTCTCCTCCCAACCTTTCTAAGCAGAGCAGAAATGAAACAAGGCAGGCCCTAGTCTAACCTTTTTATTGGGTTTCCAGGCTATCTTTAAGGTCTGGGAACTAGAATGTGAAAGATTCTCATGCCAGCCAGAAGGAAGAATGTAATAAGGAAAGCATCCTGTGAAGGAAGAGTAGGGTCAATTAAGGGCCTAGTAGACTATTTTCTTTCTTTCTTTCTTTTCTTTTTCTTGTTTTTTTTTTCTTTCTTTCTTTTTTTTTTCCCCAGGGCTGAGGACCAAACTTGGGGCCTTGTACATGCTAGGCAAGCGCTCTTACACATAGCTAAATCCCCAATCCCCCTTTTCTTGTTTTTAAGAGAGAGGTGCAGTGAGAGAGTGAGAGAGAATCAAATTTTATTTAGTTTTTCATGTGGCCTTCGTTGCTCTGACACTTTGTTGTATATGTGGTGCTGGGGTTCAAACCTGTGTCCTTGCACATGCCAGCAAGCACTGTAACCACTGAGCCATTGCTCCAGCCAAGTAGACTATTTCTTAGAGTGAGGAAACATGCCATCTTATGGGGGTATAAGACAATTTTGTGTTGCACATTAAAAAGGTCTTTTTAGCTGGGCGTGGTGGCGCGTGCCTGGATTCCAGCAGAGGCAAGAGGATTACAAGGTCAAAGCCAGCCTCAGCAACTTAGGAAGGCCCTAAGCAACTTAGCCAGGCCCTGTATCAAAATAAAATATAAAATGGGGCGGGGATGTGACTCAGTGATTGGATTCAATTCCTGGAACCAAAAAAAACCAGAAGTCTTTTTAAATAGTTATGTTTGATATATATTAAAATATAACTGATATAATGCACATGATGAGGTTTTTTTTATTAGAGGTTTTTTTTTTTTAATTGAGTCCACTGAAGAAAGTATTAAGTGAATAATGTTCAGGTTTTAGTTGCAAATGGCAGAAATTGTGAGGGTGTTTTGGGAAACAGTGCCCTAGGAAAGTGTTTGAACCACAGAAGTGCAGTACTGGACTGATTGACTACAGTGTGCCAGCCCCTAAATCAGGCCCTGGGGTGGGGTAAGAGCCATGGAGGAATTTCACATTTCAATTTGGAGGAAGAGAGAAAATGCAAAGGGGAAGTTGCATAAAACTTCCAGAAACATCCTGATAAAAGTAGAAACACTTACGTATTAAGTGGGATGCGGAAGGGAAATTAACGCAGCATGTGAAATGGTCACATTACCCCCATTCAGATGTTTTGCCTGCCAGTCGTTAGTCAAAGGTGCTTTACCAGTCAGAGCTCTCCAGAGAAACAGCAAATCAAACATAAGATCTGTTTGCTTAGATGATATTTGTGTGTTCTAATTTAAGGCTCAGTTCTGCCATTATAATTCTGGGACTCCTTAAGCTGAGCCAGGTGCTCTCCTCAGGCCTTCCGTGGTGTTGCAGACGTATGTTTTAATCTTTTTTTTTTGCATGATGAGTTATACCATTGCCTATCCACATTTTTTTTTTTAAAGAGAAGGAGTGTGAGAGAATCAATTTTATTTCTTTTTCATCTGGGTTTCGTTTTTCTAACACTTAGTTGTGTATATGGAGCTGGGGTTTGAACCTAGGTCTTCATGCATGCCAGGCATGCGCTGAACTGCTGAGCCACTGCTTCAGCCCCTATCCACAAAACTTCTAAGTCCCTCAAGAATATCTACAGTATCTTAGTTCCAGTAAGCAGCCAGATCAGTTCTTGGTACTTAGTAAGACCTAATTTTAATTGAATGAAGTCTCCTGCTAAACTGTAAATTTTTTAAGAATGGGAAAATCTTGTTCATCTTTTCATCTTCTGTTGTGCTGACTTGGTTTCCCTTTGTTGTGCTAAATTTAGATGTAGGTTGGTGAGAGAGCAGCAATGATAAACCTTCGCATCCTTAAGGTTTCTCCTTTACTGTTTTTCCTTTTTTAGCCATCTCTCTTCCGTGTTGCCATGGGAATTCAAGGCCTGGCCAAATTAATTGCAGATGTGGCCCCTAGTGCCATCCGGGAGAATGACATCAAGAGCTACTTTGGCCGCAAGGTGGCCATTGATGCCTCCATGAGCATTTATCAGTTCCTGATTGCAGTTCGTCAGGGTGGGGATGTGCTACAGAACGAGGAAGGTGAGACCACCAGCCACCTAATGGGCATGTTCTACCGCACCATCCGGATGATGGAGAATGGCATCAAGCCTGTGTATGTCTTTGATGGCAAACCGCCACAGCTCAAGTCAGGCGAGCTGGCCAAACGCAGTGAGCGACGTGCTGAGGCGGAGAAGCAGCTGCAGCAGGCTCAGGCTGCTGGGGCTGAGGAAGAGGTAGAGAAGTTCACCAAGCGGCTAGTGAAGGTCACTAAGCAGCACAACGAAGAGTGCAAGCATCTGCTGAGCCTCATGGGCATCCCGTACCTTGATGCACCCAGCGAGGCAGAGGCTAGCTGTGCTGCCCTGGTGAAGGCTGGCAAAGTCTACGCTGCGGCCACCGAGGACATGGACTGCCTCACCTTCGGCAGCCCTGTGCTGATGCGACATCTGACTGCCAGTGAGGCCAAGAAGCTGCCCATCCAGGAATTCCACCTGGGCCGGATTCTGCAGGAGCTGGGTCTGAACCAGGAGCAGTTTGTGGATCTTTGCATCCTACTGGGCAGTGACTACTGTGAGAGCATCCGGGGCATTGGGCCCAAGCGGGCTGTGGACCTCATCCAGAAGCACAAGAGCATTGAGGAGATTGTGCGGCGGCTCGACCCCAACAAGTACCCTGTGCCAGAAAACTGGCTGCACAAGGAGGCCCAGCAGCTCTTCCTGGAGCCCGAGGTACTGGACCCGGAGTCTGTGGAGTTGAAGTGGAGCGAGCCCAATGAAGAGGAGCTGGTCAAGTTCATGTGTGGTGAAAAGCAGTTCTCTGAGGAGCGAATCCGCAGCGGGGTCAAGCGGCTGAGTAAGAGCCGCCAAGGCAGCACCCAGGGCCGTCTGGATGATTTCTTCAAGGTGACGGGCTCTCTCTCCTCAGCTAAGCGCAAGGAGCCAGAACCCAAGGGATCTGCTAAGAAGAAGGCAAAGACTGGGGCAGCAGGGAAGTTCAAGAGAGGAAAATAAACGTGTTTCGCCCCCGTTGTCCCTTCCTGATCCCAGATGTTTGCTTTGTACCCTCAGGAGCTAGAGCTAGAGCAGCCTCTGCGCGGGTTGGGGGGGATTCTGTTGCTATTCTAGTGCCACCCTTCTCAGTAGTGCATTTCCATTTTTACTTGATCTTATAGGGCCACTGAAGTGCTTTGTTTTCTTTTTTAGCTCAGGAAAGTGTGTCGGGCTCAAACCACTTCTCAGGCAGTTTAATGGACACTGGATCCGTTGTTGTGAAAGTTATAGCAATGAGTTTTGAAGAAGGAAGAGGGAGATAAATAGTGGAGAACTGTTCTGCATGGAAATGATTCCCTGGCTGGTCAACTGGTGACCCTCACCCACCCTGGAAGAGCCATCAGGAATATCCAGCTTTAGCGGATAGGCAGAGCTCCTAGGAAAAAAGAGTGCAGAGAAGCAGGAGTCTCTGCAGTTGGCTGTGAGGGTTTGATTACTGGCTATGTCTTCAGATGGGCAGACACTTTAAAGTGCTATCTAATGAGTACTTACAGTGGTTTTTCAGAGGAGTAAGAGGGTGATGTTCTTTGGGCCTTTCTGTGGCATTCAACAGAGTTGGGACTTTGGGATAAGACACTGGTTTTCATGTGCTGTTTTTATTTTGAAGATATGAAGAGGAAAAAAGTCAATAAAATTATGAAAATATCCACATTGTGTTGATTTTTGAGAACATTTGAGAATATCCGGTGCTCCACGCTCCAGGTAGACTCATGTTCTCCTTTTCATTCTAAGGTGTTGCAAGTCGCCACAAGAGGGCACCATGCCCAGTACAATGGTCACAGCAGCTCTGGTAGAACTTCAGCCCTTTGGAGAATGCCTAGTTTATTTTATCTTTCTGTGAAAGGAATTTTAATAAATTGAATGGCTTTCTGATGATGTTCCACTACTCTGTGACATAAAGGAGCTCCTTTGGGAGCTTAATTTAGATCAGCTGCTTTGTAGCATCCAAGGATTTACTTTCTGAGCTTGTAGATTGTCAGAGCTGCCATTCAGAAACCACTTTCTTGTTCCTTTTGTGACATCAAATTCAGTTTGTTTCTCATAGCGAAGAATGTTTGAAAATTTTACGATCCTGATAGCTGGCAGGGAACCAGCCTATTTGAGCTTCTGATTTTTTTTATCATTCCTATTGAGGCCATTTAAAGTTAACAAGAATATTTTAAGTAACTGTCCAAAATTTAAGTTGAAGGTATTTGACAGATTAAATAGGTGGAAGAATACCATTTGTTTTCAAATGTTTAAATGGCGCAAGCTATATTCTAAGTGAAATCTTATATGAAATCTCAGGATCTGAGAGCTCCGCTGACAGAAGCAGTGAGAGACAGTGTCCAGGGATGGCGCCATAACAAGGGGACTCTGAAAACCGCTGATGGAGACACAAATTCTGAGGACAGAAACTTAGGTTCCCTGCTCTACTCCAGTACTTAGTGAATGAAACTGGTTTTCCCAGATTGAACTATGCCACAACTTACCTGAGCTACATTTAAATTCAGGTAATTTGTTTGAAAACAAATGGTGTTGGGGCCTAGAGGTGCTAAAACTCCGGAGTGTTGGTTCTGTGGTCTCTAATAAGGGCTTACATCCTGTAAGCCTTACACAAGGTCTTGGCTTTCCTTGTTTTGGTAGTGGGGTTTGGACTACTGACGGACACTGAACCACTGAGCTGTGTCCTAACCTTTTATTTATTTGAGACAGGGTCTCAGGTTGCCGAGTCTGGCCTCCAATTTTTGGCCCTATCTCGACCTCCCAGATGGCTGGATTTACAGCAAGCATCACCACATCTGCCTTATGCCTGTTTTTTTATTTTTTTAATTTTGCTCCTTGGTCTTTTCTAGAAGTTTGTTCATCTTTGTATGGACACCCTGCAGGGAAAATCTTGTCTGCAAATATTCTGTTTTTGCTCAGGATAGCTGTTTTAGTAGGATCGAGGGTGAACAGGCATTGCTCTGCAGTCCAGTTCTAGGGCATTGTGCTTTGCAAATGCAGGCATTAAAAGGGATAAAATGATTCAGAACAGAAACCTAGAGGACACAAGGGTGAGGGCAGTTGTCTCATGAGGAGGAAGTGATGCCCACAAATCCTGGCAAGGGCATCAAGGCCGACAAGCATCTGAACACAGTGGGGTCAAGGAAGGACTTGACCTTGTGTTGCCTTGCTTGCTCATTACCTGGAGCGCCCTGGTGTCCCTTCCTCTTCCCCAGAGGATTACACAGAGGGAGTCTGCTGCGGTTCATGTTCTGAAAGTCTGAGCACCCAGGTGATCAGTCACCGTGGGCACCAACAGACGTGCATCGTGGATAAGGAACAGCCTTCATTTGCTCAAAATTAACTTTATTTTTCAGATTTACTTCAAGATGTTACATTGGCACACAAAAAGAAACATTGAGCCCCGTTAGAGAAAATGCCTGTAGTAGAAAGATAAAGGAACGAAGATAAACAGAAGTTGGAGTTTTAAAGTTTGCATGTTCTACTGAGATGTGACCAGAGGCAACTTTTCCTCAGTAGGCCTGTTTTCTCATCTGTCAGTGGGGTTTGACATCACTCACTTTAATAGTAACGTGTATTTTTGTCACCCTGTGTCCCTTGTGGCCATGTGAGGCCACAGTGGTGTGGGCTGAGGAGAGAAGGCCACAGTGGTGCAGGTGCTTTTTGAGGACCCGATTTTGGCACAATAATGTTCACTAGTGTTTGTTTAGACTAGTGGCCTGGGCCCAGGGCCAGTTGGCTTGCTAGGCTGGTGACATCACACCCACACCTCCAGTAGTAGGGAGCAGGAACGGGGAGGGATCAGCACCTATTCTGGAGTGAGGGAGCCAATGGAAGTCCAATTCTGCTTCTCATTGTCCTACCCAGGCCTTAAATCAGGTCTTCAGCAGAGCCCAAACAGGAAGGGCCTGAGCACTTGCTGCCTGCTCCGCCCAGTGCTTGACAGGCAAGTAGGCTAAATAATGGTCGGCCTCCCCTCCCTCATCCCGCCTGTCTGCCGCACCTTCCAACTCCAGACGTGGGCGTTTTTGCCCTACAGTTTGAGATTCTTTTCTCCCAGTGTACAAATGTTTGATATGCTTAGAGTGGATGCTGCTGAAGAGCTGAAGAAATAATGCCCTCTCCTGGACTGAGGAAGCCAGCCCGAGTACCGCGCTGAGGGGCGCTCCATGAGAACGAGGAGCCCAACCTGCCACAGGCTCTGGGACGGAGAGGGTGCGAACGCTGCGGCAAGACTCCTTGGGCACGTTCCTATGTTCGCTTTCTGGAAATACGAGTTAAACTTTATCTCACAAACCAGAGATTTACAAAAAAAAAAAAAAAAAAGAAAAAAAAAGGTATTTCAGTGTTAGTCTGCTAGGCCTTGAGAGGGTATCCTAAATTCCTATCTGGAACAACATACTTGACCCAGGTGGACGGAGGAAGACGCCTAGCTGCAGCAGTAACAACCGTGAGCTGTGTTGTTAACCTTCCTATTTCTGGCTTAGAACTGTGAAGAGGTTAGTTTAACCACTATCCCTACTAAGGAAGTGATGCTATTATATAATTTAGGGTGTAGAAATTGTGTTTCTACTTACAGCCCTTAGATTCTTCACAGCTGAAACTTTGGTCACTAATTGTTATTAAGTGGAATTGCAGGTTGGGAGGCCAAAGGAAACCACTTGGTAGCCCCATCTATATCGGGAGGAGGAAAGACCGAGTCACCCCTTTGCTTGCTGGTGCAGCAAGGAGCAAGCTCCCAGTCCTGGAGTTCTTTTCCTTGGGGAATGGTTAGAAGTGATTCTTAACAGCCAGCAGCTCTCTACCTAATGTTCCCTCTGGACCCTGGATCCTTGAGGGCCAGATGTCTCTAAAACTACAGTTCCTGGCCTTTGCCCTGGCTGCTTCTGAGGCTAGAAAACGGTCTCTCCTGGCAGCCGAAGGCAGATGTGCACAGCAATGGGAGCTGAGCTCCTGGGCTCGGAGCTGTGCCAGGTTCAGGATTCTGTGCAGGCACGCTTTCTAAATCTTGCTCAAAGGGTTCAGCTGCTCCCTCCCTCGGAGGTTAGCAAGGGAGGGTGGAGAAGTCCTTGGGCAGTGGACCAGGCAAAGTGCTCCCTTTGAGTGGAAATTTAGTGCCTGTGCTGGGCTACTTCAGTAGGTCCCCTCTTCTGATCCCCTGTGTTTACCAATCATCCTCATCTGCTAAAGCAGAAAAATGAAACAACCAATTCACATTCCTGCCCCCAAAGCTCTTCCCCTTCTGGGGACCTGCATGTCCCCATACCCCTCTTTGGGCTTAGATCTGTGCCCAGAAGGTAAAGGGGAAAAGCTGGTGCCTGACCTTTATGTCCTTTAGCCCACCCCCCTCAACATTGGAATCGTAGTGGTATTGTCCCTCCAGCTCCCTCTGCTGTGCCTCCAGAGTCGTCCTTTCCTCTTCCTGATGGAGCAGGGAGGAGCTGTCCTTACTGGTGAAGATAGGCGTCCAGCCAGAGCTGCCCAGACTCCTTCAGGGAGCTGCAGGGGCAACAGGAGTGGATGGTAAGGGATATGGGGGTGAGGTCCTTACGGACAGGAAGGGACCAAGCCTGTGACAAGGGCCTCTTCACTTTCCTCCCCATTGCTTCCGAGAAAGCCAGCCCTGGCACAGAACCAAGGGGAACTCCAGTGAGAACAACAGCCTGACCTGGCCACGGCCATAGTGCCCTGCCTGTGCCACTGTGACCTCTATCCTAGGGGACGGAGCAATGTTGCACGGCTCCCCACCCCATGGGGCGCCACTGTTGCCATTGCCCTGCCCTCTCCCGTCCCTCCAGCCAACTCCCTGAACACTCACTGGACGATGTCGGCGAAGGCGGAGAGCAGGGGCTTGGACTGGTACTTTATGCCATGCTTGGCGCACAGCGACTGCACGAGGGGTGCCACTTTGTGGTAGTTGTGTCGGGGCATGGTGGGGAAGAGGCTGCAGAGAGAGGGGAGAGTCAGTGGCTTCCGCTGCCAACCCCCACCCCCCCGCAGGCCCTCCTGGGATCCTGCTCCCGGGGCTCCCGACTCACTGGTGCTCAATCTGGAAGTTCAGGTGCCCGCTGAACCAGTCGTTGAAGGCTGACTTGTGCACGTTGCACGTTGCCTGGAGCTGGAGGAGGAGGTTGGGGGGCACGTCTCTGGGAGTGAGCCCAAGGCAGCCCACCCTTCCCCCGGCCAGGCTGGCTCAGGGGCACTGTCCCTGGTCACTCCCTTCACACGGCAGGAGAGAGCTGCTTTTCTGCCATTACTATCCTCTGCCCTTTTCAGTAGTTGAGTTACGCCTGGGCCTTCCAGTGACTGTCCCTTACCTGGGTGGACACCCAGTCCACATTGTGGTCACGATCGATGTGCATGGGGATGTGGTTCATCTGTGTCACCCACACAAACCAGTTGCTCTCCAGGAACCTGTCGTATAAGACACAGAGAAAAAGAGTCAGAGCAGAGCGCGGGTCTCCCTCCTCTTCAGTAACCGTGCCAGCCTGCGCTCCGTCCCGAGCCAGCTCCTTCCTGGAAGAGCCCGAGACCCCAGACCTGGCACTTGTGCTTCCCTTTGCCAGTCCCACCCCGTCCAACACTACCTGACAATGAAGAAGAGGCCCAGGAAGCCTTTCAGCCCCAGCAGCGGCACGTATGTGAGGGAGATGCGGGTGTAGAAGGTGACCATCCAGGCCAAGTCCTGCAGTGTGAATGGCAGAGCCGCATGCCGCAGCCACTCTCGCTCTTCCTCCCTCCCTCTCCTCGGTCCCATCCCGCACCATCTGGTGCCACCGCTCCTTTCTGCCATTCCTGGTGGCACTCCCAGCCCTCCTTGTCTATCCTGTCACAGGCCCCACAAGCCTCCCTGCCTGCAGCCCCTCCCCAACCTATCTGAATGCTGCCAAATGAGATTCCCAGCACCGCGGTTCTGTCCACGCCAGTGCCCCATCAGAGCTCCCCTTCTGTACAGGACAGTCCTCTCCCTGACACATGACACCTCCGCACTCCGTCAGTGGCTGAACTCGTCCCTCACTTCCCAGCTTAGATGCTGCGAGTTGGTTCTCCCCCGCCTCACCTCTTCCTGTCAACTCCTGCCCATTCTTTGATGCCAGCTAGAAATGTGACTTCACAAAGCAGACACAGGCCCCTGTTGGAGTCCCCAGAGCCTCTTTCACCTGTACTTTCTGGTGTCGATCGTATTCTGCCTCATTAAAAGTTCCCTAGAGTGGGGGCTGTCTCCTGCTCCTCTTCCCACTCACTGCTCCACCCCAGCCCTGGTCCCTGGCATTCTGCCCAACAGAGGACTCTCAGGACACTGGTGTGTGAAGCCAGGCCCTGGGAGGCAGGCTGCCTGCTCACCCTGAATCACTCTGCCTAGAGACACGGAGCATCTACACCTGCTTCTACTATTTCGCTCTAAGTTGGGTCTGGACTTTGTTTCCACTGGAGAGCTCCTTTCTCCCAGGTGCTGGAGAACACAGGACATGGGACTCTTGGCCATGGATACTCACCACCCACTTCTTCCGCTGGATAACAAAATAGAAAATATACCACTGGAAGAAGAGGGGCAGCAAGGCTGGGGGCCCGACTGGGAAGGAAAAGGAGACAGGAAGGAGGCGTGAGCAATGTGACAGTCACAAAAGGGCTGCTACTAAGAGCTTGGTGCCGTCCCCTGCCCAGCCCCTCACACTGCCCTCAGCGCTCCTCAGTTGGCTTGGAACCAGCAGGCACTGAAGAAGGCGAACTCCCCAGGGGCGGCCAGGGAAGGCAAGCGGTGGGAGGAACATCTTTTTCCAGGGGAAGAGAAACTCAAAGCCCAGGCCCAGGGTGTGTCTGCTCCCATGCTTTTAAGAGGGCATTGCTAATAAGCCAAGTGTTCTCTGTGCCCCCGGCCACAGCCCTGCCCCACCATCACTGTGACGTTCTTGGCTGCTCTGCCATGCAGGTCAGGGGAGGGGACAGGGGCAGAGACAAAGTGTACAGGTGTGTGCCTCTTCTGGCCCGTCCCAGGCTGAGGCTCACTTCCCTGGACTAGGGAGATGGGCTTGAGCTACCTTGATCTGAAGCCCTGAAGGTCAACTATGGGCAGAAGCAGACCAGCTACTTTGGAAAAAAACCTGGCAGGTGAAAAAATGGTTCCCATCCCATGTGCTTCCCCATTTCCTTCCCTGCGTCCCTTCTCTGCAGCTCCGACACTCCTACCCTGCCCTGCATGCTCCCCATGGCTGCTCTATCTTCATGTGCCTCGCCGTCCTTCCTCCACTGGAGACAGGTGGGAACAGGCGGTGAGGATGAATTCCTTCATCCGGAGTCCTTTCCGCCCTTCCTCTAAAAAACTGAAAATTCAGGGGCTGGAGCGGTGCTCAGCACACCAGTGTGCAAGTTCAAACCCCAGCGCCACATATACAGCGAGGTCTCAGAGCAACGAGAGCCACGTCAAAAACTAAATAAAACTGATAATAAAACTGATTCTTTCTTTCACCGACCCTCTCTCTTAAAAAAAAAAAAGAAAGAAAGAAAGAAAAGAAAATTCAAAGGACTTTCAAAGCTCAAAATTTTGAGCCTTCTGCTTCTGGAACTGACTTCCAAACAGGAAAGAGACAGCACCTGAGAAAAAACTTGTGCATCCACAGCCCTGTCTTATGCCCAGCTCCACAACCATCCTCAGGTCCCATCCTTCCGCAGCGCTGTGGACATTTGGTCCCCTAGGTGTTAGACTGGGCCTCACTAGGTCACCTTGACTTGGTTCTGTTTGACAAGGCTTAAGGGGAGGTTTAAGCTTAATCAGCAGGGCCCCAACTGACCACTCAGTCTCCTTATGGAAAGAAGTAGCTTGTCCCCAACATAAGTGACCTTTAGTCAAACATTACTGGCCTGCTGACTCTGCTCCCAGGCAGGGAGTGCTGGGGCGCAGGGCACTTTAACTCCAACGCCATCGCTGTGTAGAGCGCCCCCGGCAGCCCCTCGCCAGGCAGCACCCCACGGTGGGTGAAGACACTCACTCAGGAAGAAGTACTTGTGCTGGTGGTTGTATGGCAGGTACTTTTTCTTTTGTTTCCCAAGCTGTAAAGAAAAGCAAACAAGACTTAGCAGTCACCAGTTTCAGACCAGCTACCCAGAACCCTACCCCTGACCTTGGCTTTTCCCTGTTCAAAAGCTGAGTCCACGGCAAGGGTCATCAGCTTCCTGTTGTTCCTGGAAGCAGGTCCAGCCTTACCCCCAGCACCTGGCACAAGAGGACTTGGCCACAGTCTGCAGTGTCATGACATGGCCCACAGCTCAATGGCCTACGCCACATGAGGCACCTGGGCAATGCAGTCTGTTGGTCCTCCAGAATCTGTCATCGAGTTTGTCCAGGCCCCACCTCTTCCTTTCCCTTCTCCCATCTGGTACTCTTGGAACATTGAGTCTCCATGGGAAACTCCTAGAAGGCAGGTATTCCCTCTACGGCCGGCCTCTAATCTCCCCATCAAAATCTTTTGGTCTCTTGATTTCAACATGAACTTTATAAAATCCCTTGGAAGCTAAGCAAAATTTGGCACGTGTGTGTGGAAAGGATACCAAAAACAACTTGGCAATTTGAAAGTTCTGGCGACGTTTTCTCTCGTGGGTGGTGGTTATTTTGTAAGCCTAGCTACTAGAAAGACAGGCTGCAGCTGCCAGGTCCATCAGTCAGCCCAGAGCAGAAGGGTAGCCCATCCTTTCATCCCCCGACCATATCCAGAGACCATTTGTTGAGCTGATTCTGTGCAAGGCACTTAGATAAAGCATTCTGTCAACCTCTGCAGATCTGCTCATTAAGCACTCAAGTGTTCAGTCTGTGCCCATCCCTGTCCAGGGTACAGAGGCGGACACTGTGAAGTTTCCACCTGCATGAAGCTGTAACCTGAGGAGCAGAAACCTGTGATAAATTGGTAAAGAGCTCAAAATAACTGATAGATTACAGACAGGAAAACAGGGACAAAAGGCGGCGATCTGGCAAAGGTAGTCAGATGTGGCCTCTTTCACATTTGAATGATGTGCAGGAGCAGCAAAATAAAGATTCAAAGCAAGAACATCTTGGGCTGTTCAAGGTCCCCACCTTTTCTTCAACCCTCTGTAGTAACCACATAAGTGTCAGGAGCCCAGTGCTATTCCTAGTAAGTAACCCACTGCGTGAGCTTTCTACCTTGATCCTCAAGGTCAGCAACCTAAAAGAGGAAAGATTGATTTTGGCTCATGGTTTCCCAGGTTGCAGTCCAGGGTCCCCTGGCTCCGTTGTTTTTGACCTTGGGTGAGGTAGAAGATCATGGAGGAAGGGCAGGCAAGAGCACAGATGCTCACCTTAGGGGAACCAAGAAGCAGAGAGAAAGGGAGGGGCTGGCCTCCAATGACCTGCTTCCTGCAGCCTGGCCCCACTTCCAACGTTTCTACCACCTCCCAATACTGCCACTAGCTGGGGACCAAGCTTTTGGGGGACATTTAAGATCCAAACAATAATACCCACCCTGTCCTCAATGCAGGCACTGGAGCCAGGTGAGGAGCCAGGCAGGTTCATCACTGGCAGTGTTGGTGCTTATGCAGTGGGAAGGACAATAAAAACATTAGGGACAGGTGGGGCACAAGCCTCAAGCTAAGTGCCTCATGCTAGGACAGCCAGTGCTGCCAAAGCCCTTCCAGGGTTCTTCTCATGGCCAGAGGGAGGGGAGAGCCAGGCCACCTTGAACTCATGCCTGGAACTAAAACATGTTCAAATGACAGCTTAACCCCTGGCAAGCTGAAGTGTCATTAAGTAGGGGAAAGGGACCTGACAGAGCTCTTGACTACAGTGTGGAACCTGGAGACAAAGGATTTTAAACTAACTTTTCAAGGAACTCTGCTGGCCAGTCAGAACCTTCCACTGCTTACGCTCACTGAAAGCTCTGGAGCCCCAGCCATCTTCCTTCTGTAACAGCTGCCTAGGATTCTTGCTCATAACCTCAGATGAAAACTCAGCCCCAGTGCTGACCACCCTGGAAGTCAGGCAGCAGTCAGGATGGCGGGGAGCAGTACAGTTGTTCCCTGGTTTCAACAGGGGATTGGTTCCTCGATCCCTCCCGGTTGCTCGAGTCCCTTACAGGAAGTGGCCGGGTATTTGCATATAACCTGCACATATCCGCCCACCCGCTGTGCTTTACCGTAGTCCCAAGAGCCCGGCAAAATGGGCTTTGGTGTTTATTTTGAACCCAGGGCCTTGTGAATCCTCTACTACTGAGTTACATACACTCCCAGCCCCTTCCTAGTACAAAGAAACAACAAAACAAAAACAAAAATGTCCCCCTCCCTCCGCTATACTGGGGACTGTACCCAGGGGCATTTTGCCACTGAGCTACACCACCAGCCCTTTTTTTTTTTTTTATTTTTTATTGTGAGGCAGGATCTTGCTAAGTGGCCAAGGCTGGCCTCAAACTTTCAATCCTGCTGCCTCAGCTTCTGAGTCGTTGGGATTTCAGGTGTGCGCCACCATACCCAGCGATCCCTCCTGGAACACTTTAAATTCTCTAAATTACTTATAATACCTAATACAATGTAAATGCTATATAAATAGCCATTTTACTACAGTAAAAGTACTGTTTAGGAAACGATGACTTTAAAAAAGTGTACATGTTCGGTATGGACATAATTTTCTTTTTTTTCCCTTCTATCTTTTGTAGTGCTGGAGATGGAACCCAGGGCCTCATGCATGCTAACAAGCACTGTACCACTGAGCTATTTCCCAAGCCCTTCAGATTTTCCTTTCTGAATATTCTGCATCTGTGGTTGCTTGGAGCCACAGATGCAGAGTTCAAGGAAACTGGTGACCAAAGGAAACTGGTGAATGAATCCCTGGCACTAGGCGTCCAAGGAGTGGGACAGTCCATCCCCAGACTGAGGAAAGCCAGTGTGAGGGAGAAACAGCAGTGCAGGGTGCTGACTGCCTAGGGCAGGGGTCTCAAAAAGCATCCCGAGGAGGGGCCATGCATCTCCTTCAAGGAGGAGCAGGGGCCTTCCAAGCCCTCTTCTGGTCACCCTCTGGATCTCTGCAGCACATGGTACTTTCACACAGTAACTGCTTCCTGACTAACTCAGCAGGAGGGATGGGTGATTCTGTCCTGGGCAGCCCTGGGTGACTGCCAGTTGCTTCCCAGAAATCTGAAAATGCCAGGGTTGCAGCCAACCCAGTCCCTAATGCAGGGCTGACCTACTACTGAGTGTTTTCCCCAAGTTCCTCTGTGCTGGCTGCTTTCACCCCCCCCCAAGACCTCTGCACTGATACCTCTGCTCACCTCCACAGAAAGGACTTTCCCCAAGGCAAAGAAGAAGGGGTGCATGTTGACGTCCGGGTCTTTGCCGAAGCAGTTGGGCTTGGCATG
Source organism: Aplodontia rufa (assembly GCA_004027875.1). Taxonomy (NCBI): domain Eukaryota; kingdom Metazoa; phylum Chordata; class Mammalia; order Rodentia; family Aplodontiidae; genus Aplodontia; species Aplodontia rufa. The sequence goes on from PVKS010001502.1 coordinate 121,990, forward strand.
GTGCTGGAAGTGCATGTGGTTCCACCAGCTGGCAGGGGCCCCCTGCAGAGAGAATTGGGGGTATGATATGCAAACCCACTACCACCTCTCACCACCCATACACTCCTGTAGAGACTGGAGTTTCAGAGAGCTCACCTTCAGGTGGCCAATCACAAAATGATGGAGCAGGTGGTTCCAAGTAGAGGTGCCAAAGACTGACAGGTGCCCAAAGTCATGCTGCAGCCAGCCAGCTTGAGCCTAGGAGAGAGCGGTGAGTGCTGAGAGCAGCCCACCCACCCAGCATCCTTCTCACTGACCTCAGCAGCACCTTCAGCCTGTCCCTCTTCCTTCATTCATCCAGGCCTCTGATGGCCACAGTACCCCTAGATAAGCACATCAAGAAAGGAGTTAGGGGGCTGGAGTGGTGGCTCAGCGGTTGTGGCACTTGCCTGGCATGCACAAGTACACAGGTTCGAACCCTAGCACCACCTACACAACGAAGTCTCAGAGCAACAAAAGCCACATGAAAAACTAAACAAAAAATGTTTCTCTCTCTCTCACTGTCCCTCTCTCTTTAAAAAAGAAAAGAAAAGAAAGGAGTTAGGCATTCTGACTCTGCCACTGACTCACAGGCGAGCTCAGGCAAATCACATCGCCTTCTCTGCTCCTCAGTTCCCCCTGCTTTGAAGTTGCATGACAGTATGGACCACACCCTGAATCCAGACAGGCAGAAGTGAGCAGGCCTGCCACAAGGGTTCTGACAGCCAAGGACCAGGCACCTGCCACTACGAGCATGTTGGGCTATGTTGGTGGTAGGGACAGAGTCAAGCGTTGCTGAGAAACCAGGATCCTGGTTCCTGGCACACTTGGACTACGGCAGAACCTGAACTTGAAATTTAAGGGAACAAATTCCTCGGAAGGAAGGGCTGAAGAGACAAAGAGATATGAAGATGTGCATGTGGCCAAGGAGCAGATAAGCCAGAAGAGCTGGCATGTTCTCTCTCTGCGTGCCTTCAGATCCGCAGGCAGGATTCTTGGTCTTCTCAAATGTATAAAGCTTCCCCCAAGGAGGCCAAGAAAGACTGGACTGGACACGTCAAAGGCTCTTACCTGAACTATGCTGAGCAGCACTGCACAGAGGAAGAAGGTCACCAAGGACGTCCCAAAAGCCCAAAGGATGAGCCAGGCTGCAACATCCAGCAGGAGGATGTGCAGCAGGTACAGGATGAAGAAGAGGTGGTTGGACTTCATGAGCCCCATGCGCTCCACCGTAGCCCGCAGCTCCCGGAACTCATTCGTCAGCTCTTTCTGTGGGAGAGCGGGGCTGTTAATTCCTCCAGGCTCTGCTGCTGAAGACAGGGGCCCAAGGGTGCCTCAGGCTCAAGGGTCTCCCACTGAGCTGGCTGTGGAAGTCCACAATCCTAGGCAACGATACCATGAGGATGGAGAAGGATGACAGGAAGAGCTGCTATGAACGGGACCGTGCTAGGAGTTAAACAAGACTCGATTCAGGTCCCTGCTTTGCCATTTACTGTGTTCCTGGGCTGTGTCGCTCAACCTTTCTGAGTGTCAGTTTTCTCACGTGTAAATATGTGAGAATTTTATGAGTTTACGCTTGGCACATAGTAAGTGTTCAACATAGAGGCCTCACATTACTAACGCTGACCATGATTGTAGTCTTGGTTGTGGCAGCCTTGGAAGAATCATAGGTTGCAAAATCCTGATCCCTTGAGCCCATGACCCTGTGACTACACAAGAAAGGAGAAACCTCAAACCTCCTGAAAACTGTCACCCTGATCCCATCCTAGGCTTCCACCCTTCCCCATCAACCAAATCTCCAATCAGCAAACAGGGTCTCACATTCTTGGTGGGCTCAAAGCTGGGCTGCTCCGGAGACAGTTCTCCAATCAGAAGAGACTTCATATACTTGCTCACAAGGCCCTTGTTGATGTGGAACGCCACAAAGGGATCCTACAAGTGCGGGGAGAAGGCAATAAGGTGAGGGAGGCAGCCCCAGGCCCCTGGAGGGCTCACACCAAAAGCCAGCAGGCAGGAAGACTGTACCCTAGCTGTAGCAGAGACCACCTCCCTGGGGTCAGCTGTTCCTTTCCAACTGCCCACAGCTCAAAGTCTCCCAACATCTGGGTTCCCATGAGAACAGCACCACACCAAAGAACCGGAAGCATGACCTGGGGAGCCACTCACAAAGACCTGCCTGGGTGAGCCCTGGTGACTTTGGACAGTTTTAACCCAGGAATTTAGGGATAGGTGAGAAACAGGCAGAAGAGGCAGGTGGGGCTATAAGACTTTGAAAAATGGCCTTCTCTATGAGCCAGCTTCTCCATAAACTACAATGAGAAAGTCTCCCTGTAAACACTCTTACCGCTGTTAGGGACAGGGTTCTCAACTTCCCCCAACTCTGACCACCCCCTCCCCAAGGTAACTAATTTTGGTGGGGTCCTATGGTCAGGATTCACATTATTGGGTGGGTGGGTGCGCTGGCCCTTTGGGAGAAGGGGCTTGTGGGGCGGGGGCTGGGGCGGAGCCGACAATCGGGTGGCACCACACATCCAGACCAATCACCGACCCAGCTGTGGCGTCCCAGGCCCCAAATCACACTGCCTGGCGTGGATTTGCTCCATCTGCGCAAGCGCCAGTTTAGGCCTGTGTGGTCCGCAACCATCTGGGCTTTTCAGTCCTTCCAGGCAACCCGCACAGGCTCTGGCCTCACACCTAAGGCTGGCGAGTTAAAAGGACGGGCAAGTCCTGGCCCTGCAGCATCTAAACTCCCAGGTGACTTAGTTGGAACCTAGGTGACCCTAGGCGTGCTTTGGGATGTCTGGATGGAGATGGCGATGGGTGGGAGCTGATGGGGTTAGGGTGTCACTCGGCAGGTCACGGGATTAGAGTGGGACTCAACAAGAGGGGTCTCGCTTCCCGAAACTGAAGGGGTAATGCGAGGGTGGATTGGTCCCAATTGGTGAACTACCCCCACCCCGTGCTCCAGGCAAGGGAAGCTCTGAAAGGCTCCTCCTAGTCTAGAAAGAAAATCAGCAGAGCTCGGCAGCGCATTGCACACCTGTCTCAAAATAAAAAGAGCTGGGGATAGCGCTCAAAGGAAAAGCACTTGCCTAGCGTGCAAGGCCCTGGGGATTCAATCCCCACGACCGCAGAAGAACGACCAACAATCAAACAGAAAACCAGTCAGGGTGCAAGCCCACCCTGAAGCAAGACCCAAGGGAGGACGGCTGTCCGGTGTAGCAAACAGGTTGAGACCCCCTGACCTTCGGCCAAGTGACCTTCCTGCAGCCTTCAAGGACAGTTCTGGAAATCCTCAATCCTCCGAGGCAGGCGCCCCCACCTCGGCACAAAGCTCCCTTTCCTCCCTAAGCGCCTCTGGCCGGTGCCGTCCCTTCCTGGCGGTCTTCACATAGCATAGGAGGTCCCAAGGCTGCGGGCTCCGAGACTGTTCCGTTCTCGAGGGTCCCTCTCCTGCTCGGGGCTCCGGGATCGCTCTGTTCTCGAGGGTCCCTCTCCTGCTCTCGTTGGAGCCCGGCACTTTCCGTCAGGCACACTCTATCGGACGCGGCTGCGCTTCCAGCTCCCAGTCCTGGAGACCGGACGTGACTCCCTCCCTGCACAGACCCCTCCTCCCCGGGCTCTCGGCAGCACCGTCTCCGGCCCTGCTTTCTCGCTCTCCTTCCTCCTAGCACTGCTCTGGGTCCTATCGATGCAGGGAGCACGCGGATTGGGACTGAAGAAGGAACACACGTGGCCAGCCCTTTGTTTGTGTGTGCACATTGCTGGCCTCCATCCCCACCCCCCAGACTCTTAGTTTTCACAGCCCCACTCCTGCACTTGCATTCCGTGTCCCCAGGTCACCCGATCACCAAGCGCCTCCTGGCTTTTCTCCGAATCAGTAGGTGCTACTCCTAGGGCGCCAAACTTCCTGTCTCCCACACACTCTGCCCCGGGCCCCGGCCCGCCCCGTCCAGTGCCCCTGCCTGGAGGCGCTCACCGTGGCATCCTGCCCGGCGTAATGGCTAATGACCCGGGAGCCCCCCGGGTGCCGGCGGGTGAACTCGCTGATGTTGTACACCTTCCGGTCGATCACAAGCCATCGCTCCTCTCTCCCCGAGCGCTGCGCCACCTCCTCCCAGGTGAAGTAGCGCGGGACGGACCCCTGAGCAGAAGTCCCGGCAGCCACAGGATCGGGGGCCATGGCTGGCCTGGGTACGCCGCGCGCCAGCCCCGCAGGGGCTGTCGGGCGCGCGCTCTGGGTCTCGGGCAGTGCACGCCGGCCTCGCGAGTTCGGGGAGCGGTCCGCTGGCGCGCACCCAGAGCTCACCGCCCCCTCACTGCGTTTTCAGCACCCGCGGAACGGACTACAGAGCCTCGCGGCGCGCGCTCCCATTGGCTGAGCCGCGTGGCGTGGGGCGCGGGCACCGCCCTCCCTCTGGCCCGCAGGGGCGGCGCCCACCGAGGGACCGGTCTGCCCCGTGCGGCGCGGATACGCGCCCCCTCGCGGGTTCCTTAAAGTAGTCACCGCTGAATTCGGCTTGCTGACTGGCGTCCGGCCGCGAGTTGCAAGGTCCGCTCCTAGGGAGCACCGTGCACAGAATAACGGTTTCCGTGGAGCGCTTGGGTGCGCCCCAGCTCGCGGAGGCCGAGGCCCAAGTGCAAATAGGATTGGGCCTGGCAGGGTCTGCGGAAGCTCCGGCTGGGTGTGATTGCGTCGAAGGAAAACCGGTTTAGACAAATTAAATTTGGCCGTATTTGGGGTGGAGCAAAGAAACCATCAAAGAGCGCCGTCCAGCAAGGTGGGCAGGCAATAATTATAGACCGAAAAAGGAAGCCACATGCACAAATGCTTTTGAAGGTAGCTTTGGGCCAAATTTAATTTAATTTGACATTCCTTTCCTTGGGTTTTTTTGTTTGTTTTTAAGTTGACATAAAATTGTTTTTATAATGTACGCTATGGGATGGTTGAATCTAGCTAATTAACTGATGAGCGAGCTGTCTCATCAACAGACCAAACATGTTTGTGTCTTTTCCAGTGTCAGAATTTATTAAATAACAACGGATTCACAGGCCACGGCACTTTCAGCAGTGGCAGATCACCAGATGCTTGTGGGTCACCAACAGACATAAGCTGAGCAAATGAGAGTTGTTATATTTCAATCTCTTTCTAGTATCGATAACGCTTAGGTCACACATCAGACTTCATGTGATTGTGTGTGTGTATGTATAATTACAGAAAGATAAAGGGTTAAGACCATTGCAGGGTTGGGATGCTTGGCCAAGATACAGGCAGAGAGAGATGAATGTAGAATAAAGAGTTGCTGTGGGTGGTCAGTTTAGGATTTTTAAAAAAAAAATTTTTTTTAAGAGAGAGGGACTGTGAGACAGAGAGAGAGAGGGAGAGAGAGACAATTTTTATTTAGTTTTTCATGTGCCTTTTGTTGCTCCAAGACTGTTGCGTAGGTGGTGCTGGGGTTTGAACTTGTGTACTCACGCATACTGGGCAGCGCCGTAACCACCGAGTCACGGCTCCAGCCCCAGTTTAGGATTTTAACAAGCCCATTCCGTAGAATTGTCAAAGCAGAGGGTCTGGAGGGATGACATTTTTGGTTTCAGAGTGTCAGCCTGAGGTGTCAGCATGGTCATTCCAAGCAGGAGAAACTGCATTTTGCTGAAATCCAGGAGACAGGAAAGCAGAGGTTTGTCTAAGTTGGGACGTATGTCATTTATCAGTTTGTGCTTTGGACACATGGTGGTTGTTTTCTTTTCTTTTTTTTTTTTTTTAAGAGAGAAGGACAATGAGAGAGAGAGAGAGAGAGAGACAATTTTTATTGAGTTGTTCACATGGCTTTCATTGCTCTGACACTTAGTTGTGTACATGGGTGCTGGGGTTTGAACCTGTGTACTTGCACATGCCAGGCAAGTGCCGTAACCACTGAGCCAGCGCTCCAGCCCTGGTTGTTTTCTTATACAAATAAGGCATAGAGTCATTCTGCTTGTCTCTTTTACTCAAAATGCAGTAACTCGTGGCAAACTGCTGCCTTCCAAAATGGAGCAACTCAGGTTACTGCCATTCTATGGGTCATGGAGTAGCTCTGAACAGGGGAGAGCCTGCTCTCCACAATCCACCCCCTGAATCCTGAGGGTGTAAGCCCAGAGTCTCTGGAACAAGAGGAATCACAAATTGCTCTTTTTATATAACACAGGTTGATGACATAGGTTTTGAACAGGTAGAATCCAAATATCATTGCCAATAATAAGAATAATGTTTCTGGGGTTGGGGATTTAGCTCAGTGGCAGAGAGCACTCACAAGGCCCTGAGTTTGGTCCTCAGCCCTGGAAAAATAAAAAAGAAGAGGAAAAAAAGAAGAATGTTTCTTACATGAGACCACATTATGCTGGTCAAGTTATACCAACCAGTCTTGACCCAGGTCGGAGGGTTCTGATTGGACCCTGAACATGGTGTGTGTGCTTTGAGGGTTTGCTGGTTACTTGGAGGAACATGCATTTGGCATGTATGTCTTCAGTAAATTTTGCAGGTGTGATTTAGTTAGCTTTTACTACCGAAACCGCATGCTTTTCAGTGCGTTCTGTGGAATTCTTGACATCAGCATGTTGTTTGTGGAAGGTACTGTTTTGGAGTTCCTCCTGGATTGTTTCAGTTGCATTGTGCATGTGTTTTGTATTGACTCATGATTCAGGAAGCTCCCTGTCTGACCTTTCTTATGTATAGGGGGCTAGGTGAGGTTTTTTTTATTTGTTGTATTTTTTTATTGATTATATTTGTCAACTTTATACATTCTGAGTTTATCACATGAACATTTATTTGATCATGAGGTATGAATGTTAATATAGTACTTCAGCGTTTGATTTATGACATATCATCCACGTTCCTAACATGTAGGTATAGTTGCTGTATGAATGGAGTTATATCTATGGTTGGGGTAATCTACTCAAATATAGTATCCTGATACGTATCGTGGGTCTCCTGTGGCTGAAATTTGATGTTTATGATCATGGCATGTTCGTGGTATTGTTGTGATGGGATAAGCTATCAGTGATGATGTTTCACCTGAAAGTTGAATTATGTGTAGTGGGAAATCCCTTGATTCGAAATAATACTTCAAATCATGTATATAGTCCAATGGATTGAAAGAAATTGTGTGCTCCACATCCTATTTGTATTAACCAATCTATTGCCACATGGATTAAACTGCGGGGCATATGTCTTTCTCCTGAGCCCTTCTTTGTTAGACTTCTGGGGTTGTCTTGCTTCTTCAACACATGATATTATAGCTCAATAAGTGTTTCTGTTGTACAAAGGGTCCCCATAGTGAGTTACCTCCTGTAATGTGTATCAGTGCTACAAGTGGGTGGGTATGCGTCTGTGGAGTTAGTGAGCTTGCTAGTAATAGGTGCTGGTGCACTAAGGGAATGTGGGTCATAACATTCCTTATGGACAAAATAGGTAAAATGTGATAGTTATGGTGGCATGGATGATCAAAAGATGAATAATAATAGTCATGAATAATATCAGTGAATGTGGATGAGAGGCCACAAAGCTGACAGCTCAATCACATGTTGTCAGAACCTGCATGTTAGTTCAATACACATGATTATAGTGGCTGGAGTGGTGGCTCGGAGGTTGGAGCGCTTGCCTGGTATGCACGAGGACGCGGGTTCAAACCCCACCACCACGTACACAACAAAGTGTCAGAAAAGCTAAACTAAAAACCAGATGGAAAAATAAATAAAAATAAGACGATTTCTTTTAAAAAAAAATGTTGTGATCATACTCCAGATAGCAGTGTTCATCTTCCTCTTATTAGATTCAGTTTGGGTTTTGCGAGTGCCACTGCTGTTGCCGTTGCGGTGGTCAAGAGGACTCAGATGTCAGAATGGCCCTTCTGATTGGTTCATTTTCATATCTAGTCACATGGACAGAGACTTGATTTTCTGTGGTTGCAATGTTTCCTTGAGTTCTCTTGTCCAATAGGTCTTCCCATCTCCTGGTGCCGTAATTTCCTGTGGGGAGATGTTTCTGTCCTAAGTCTTGACATGCACCGTGTAAGGTAGCACATTAGGTCTTTCTGATTCCCTTTTTCCTGTCTTTTCCGTGGGTGTGTTTACATAGGAATGTGGACTTTCTGATTTAGATTGAAACATGCTTGAAGCTCTTTCAGCTGGAAAGTTGGGATTTCTGGAAATAATTTGTGCTTCTCCTTTCAAGAGTCCATTACATCTTTCTCTGTATCCTGATGCTGTAGGGTTATAGGGGAAGTGACAATTTCATTGTCTATTTATGCGTCACTCAGGCACTGTGCTATGAAATGTGTTTCCTGGTCACTGTTACCCTAGGGGGACGTTAGATGCCTTCCATAGCATTAAGGCTCTGGTTGTAAAAGCTGCTGATGGGGGCTGGAGCGGTGGCTCAGCAGTGACAGCGCGTGCCTGGCATGCACAAGGACGCAAGTTCAAACCCCAGCACCACGCACACAACAAAGTCTCAGAGCAACAAAAGGCACATGAAAAACTAAATAAAAATTGTTTCTCTCTTTCACACTATCCCTCTTTCTTATAAAAAAAAAAAAAGCTGCTGATGGTTTGTTGCTGCTAAAGCTGAACCTGGTCCTGCGTAGGTGTCTACCGTTGTCACCGCAGGTATGTGTGGGTTTTGGTGGTGTATTTCTCCTCTAAAGTCTATTTGCGTAATAAAGTCAGATGTGTCCAGCTTGCGTGTGTCTGTTAGTATCCTGAATTCAAAATTTTTTTTCTCAATTCAAATTTTCACATCCTCACATTACTCTTAGTATCGCATTCCATGTCACTTTCTGGTCCCTTATCTGTCATCCATTTGTCAAACGAGTGTCCCTATGTCCTTTGAGTGCGTGTACAGTTAATACCTTGTGTGTAATTTTTTTTTTCAGGGCTGAGGACCAAACTTGGGGCCTGTGTGTGCTAGGCAAGCGCTCTGCCACTGAGCTAAATCCCCAACCCGCTTGTGTGTAATTTTTACATGAGGGTCTTTCTTAATTGTCCATCTTTCTACTTTTTATTTTGATACATGGCACCTTGCATATTTCCCAAGTGTCATCAAATCCTTTTCAAAGTGTTAGAGGTGGAAGTTTGTGTCTGAAGTTACTGTCTCTACCCTTAATTATTATTTTTTCCAACTGGGGATTGATCCCAGGGGCGCCTAACCACTGAGCCACATCCTCAGCCCTTTTTGGTTGGTTGGTTGTTTTTTTTGAGAAAGAGTCTCACTAAGTTACTTAGGGCCTCATGAAGTTGCTGAGGCTGGCTTTGAACTTGGGATCCTCCTGCCTCAGCCTCCCGAGTTGCTGGGATTAAAGGCGTGCGCCACTGCACCCAGCTGTCTTTAATTAATTTTAACGTGGCTATTTTTTCCTTAGCCCTTGTGGTCTGAGTTAGTGCCTCAATGTGTTTGCTGTATTTAGTTGGGTCTGATTCATCCTTCTGATGCGCTGATACCTGTTGACCCTAATGTGAACTTTTGGTGAGGCTCCTTGTAATTCTTTCCGATATTGGCTGACTACAGGTCCTGGCCATTTGTTCTGTAATTATTTTGTCCATTTGTGTGGCCACAGGGCTGTGCCATTTGCACAGATCCCCAGAGGCGAGCTCTGTTTTAGGGTGTTCCTTTTTCCCTGTTCCTTATCTTTTGTCCCAGAGATAACATGTTTCCTGGTTAATTTTCTTGCCCACAAAAACCAATTTCTTGGTGTAATATAACTGTGTGCTCCACCTTACAAGGAGTCATTGTAGGTGGGTGACCTGAAGTTTGCTTTCCTTCCTCCTGCTACTTTTCTGCTTCTTTTGCCAACAACCACCTCCTGAGATGGGATCCTCCAGGGAGTAGGCATTTGCCTTCCTGGCTCTTCAACCTTTGGTCCTTGGTCTGCAGGGATTAGAGGTGTGCCCTCCTTCCGGTGCCCTAGCTGGGTTCTGCCCTAAATGGTTGCACTGTGGCATGAAGCGGGCCTTGGATTGACAGAGCGAGCTTTGTTCGTTAGTCTTTGGTGAGGGTGCTCAATGTTATCTATATTGCCAAATGGCTTAATTTGTTTGAAGAAATTTTGTATATCATGCACACCATTGATCTTTTCATTTACTGGAGTCCTTTAACAAATGGAATCCTGGGGCTGGAGCGGTGGCTCAGCGGTTCTGGCGTTTGCCTGGCATGTGTGAGGATGTGGGTTCAAACCCCAGCACTATGTTATGGGGATTTACAGGGAGATACTTGTGAAAGGCAGGCATGGCCAGGCCAAACAGTAAGATCTGAAGCAATGAGGCAGCAGAACAGGGGTAGAGACTCCTCCACGGACCTGGTGCAGGACCTTCGGGACTGGGAAAGAGGGCCATCGAGTGGCATTTGAGCAGAGGTCATTTAAGTGTGTCACAGTAGGTCAGCATAGCTCAAGGTCTCGCAGGAAGTTCACTCTTCTGTGTTCCCTTTATGTCTTGCTGTAAGGGTGCCTCACCTCGGGGAGTGGAAAGGGACCTCACAGGCTTTAACCAGAGACACCATAAAAGCCCACTCATAGCCACGTAGGTAGCTCCCGGGTCTTGAGTACACAAGTCTGGAAGCATAATTCACCTTTTGCTGATATCTCTCAAGCAGGGCTTCTGTATTTGGTAGTGGTTAGGTTATTACTTGGGAAGACCAGGGTCCTATTTCCAGGGGTCAGGAAGGGAAGCCACAGCAAACTCCAGAACAAAAGCATGGCTTCCCTCTTTCCTTGGGGTTCAGGTCGACTCGGAACACAGAAAGGATGGGCGTTGGTGGAACTGTCTCTTGGACTTGGGGGCTCCAGCAGTTTTATGTCCTCGTCATTTTCTCCATTTGAGTTCTGGGAATTCTTACCCAGTCTAAAGGTGTGATCTTCAAGTCATCAGAAACCTCTCCTCGAAGGCTGTAGATAGTAGTTGCTCAGGAAAATACCGATGAACTATCTGTGAATGACGAGACTTAAGATGACTGTGGGTGAGAACTGACAGGAGCTGATTATGGCACCGTTGACAAGGAAATCTAGTTATTCCTGTGGATGTGCCATTTTAAGGTAATAAGTGTAGTTATTATGATTTCTATGAGTTTCACACCATTTCTGAAACACATTTGAATAACGCATCCATACTGATACAACCCAAAGAAGGTTTAGCATGACATATTATTTGGCAATGCTTCCCAAATAATTAAAAGTATCAAATAGACTCAGTTAGGTTCATATCTCTCTTTTTATAAGAAGAGGTACCCCTAGCCAGGTTCCTGTGATCCTAGTGACTTGGGAAGCTGAGGCAGGAGGATCAAAAGTTTGAGGCCAGCTTGGGCAACTGAGGGAGACACTGTCTCCAATTTAAAAATAAAAAAGGCTGAGGATTTAGCTCAGTAGGTGGTAAAGCATTCCCATGTTCAATCCCCAGTACTGGAAGAAAAGAAAAAAAAAAAAGAAAAAGAAGAAGAGGAGAAGAGGTATTCTTGATGTTCCAAAGGCCCATCTGAAAACTTCCAAAATTAAAAAAAAATTAAGTTAGATTGAGCACAGGGGCACTTTAACACTGAGCAACATTCCAAACTCTCTTTTTTAGTTTTTTTAAATTTATTTTGAGACAGGAATTCACTAAGTGCTGGCCTTGAACCTGCAATCCTCTCCACCTCAGCCTCCCAAGTCGCTGGGATTGCAACCATGCATCACCATGCTCAGCTCATAGCAAATTTCAAGAAAAAAGAAGAGGAAGGAAGAAGAGGAGGAGGAGGTGGAGGAGGAGGAAGAAGAAGAAGAGGAAGGGGAAGAGGAGGAGAAGGAAGAGGAGGAGGAGGGGGAAGAGGAAGGAGAATTAATTTAGCATTTGATTTTGGGAAGTGTTTCAAAAATAGAGGTTTAAAACATTTGATCAAAAAAGGATCACAGGTCACTATGAACAATAGTCATTCATTTAACCATAGCGACAGTTAAAAGGCAAACAAATACAGATAGTTGTAGAACAATCTTAACTTTGGAAATATGATTCAACTTTTTTCCTTCTTTCTTTTTAGTTTTTTCTGCAGTGCTGGACATTGAGCCCAGGGCCTTGTGCATGCTAGGCAAGCACTCTACCACTGAGCCATGTCGCCAGCCCTCAATCTTCTTCTTCTTTTTCTTTTTTAAATAAAGAGAGGAAGAGAATGAGAGAGAAAGAATCAATTTTATTTATTTTTTTCATTTGGCCTTTGTTTCTCCAACACTTAGTTGTGTACATGGTGCTGGGGTTTGAACCCTGGTCCTTGCACATGTTAGGCAAGAGCTCCGACCACTGAGCCACCACTCCAGCCCCCTCAATCTTCTTAAGTGATCAAAACCTTAATAAAGACAACATTAAGTACAAGAATCTTTGTTTTCTAGGCCAATTCCTTAAAAGGTGAAGAAAAAAAACCCACAATTTCCTGTGAAGTGCAGATTAATATGCAAAGCATTTTTTTGCTTTAACAGATGATCAAACTCTAGTTTTTCTACTTTTGGTGTTGATATTCACTTTTTAAAAAATCTTAAAAATAATTCCCTTCTAATCTTAGCCAGCTTGAGCGCACACACACAAATTCCTCTCACAGGATTCATCTTTCACAGTAGAACATTCTCATGCATTCCTTTTTGTTTGTTTGTTTGGGTGGTGGTTTTTTTTTTTCCTGTAATTTTCCTCTTTTCATTCTACTTAAGGACAAAAATCGCTCTTTTTCACTTCGTAGAACAAAACATCCTCATTGTCTTGTAGTTTTTCCTTACCAAATGCACATCAGCCACCCTGGGCTTAATTAAAACAAATAAAACCCAACCCAACCCAAACCAAAAAAACCAAAAAGGCCTCTAACTGGATTCAGCCCAGTTAATGATCAAATCATCCGATCCTGGACCCAGCCCAGTAAGCGTGGCTGCAAAAGTCAGAGAGTTAAAAATACAAAACTGTGGAGCTTGAACCCCAAGCAGAACTCATTTGTGACCCCAGTGGCTTTGAGCGATCAATGGATACGCTGGGTCCTGGTGTGCTCTGCTTGGTCACTTGGTGCTCTGGGGGGATTACTGAAGGTCTACTTTAAAAAAATTTTTTTTTAATTAAAGAGTTGAGTTATTGTACAATCATAAATGCATATAAAGTAACAGTGTGATATGCATTTGTTCCTAAACCAGAATTCCCCCCACATCACCCATACCCCAGTCTCTTGATTCTTCTGTATTTCACCTGTACAAGTGATATAAATGTTTAGATTGTGAATTTTTCAGAATTAAATGATTGCATATTGTGGGGGTAAAGGGTGTGCTATATTGTTGATTGTCTCCCTGGATCCTCCTTATCCTCCCTTCCCCACATATCTATGGTTGCCCTAGATTGTGTGTTGCTACGCTTTTGCTTGGTCTAATAGGTGAGTCTGACAACCTTTCACCCAAGCCTGGATTTTGCTCCAGCCTCCAAAAATGAGGGAAAACATTCGACCCTTGAGTTTGGCTTATTTCACCAGCGAGATTTCTGCCATAGCCATCCATTTACTTTCAAAGGCTGCAGAACTGTTGTTTCTAGTAGCTGAGTAGAACTCCACTGTGTATATGTACCACAGCTTTTGGATCAATTCATCCACTGAGGAGAAGCTGGGTTGGTTCCATAATTTAGCTATTGTAAATTGAGCTGCTGTGAACATAGATTTTGCTGTGTCGCTGCAATGTGCTGATTCTAACTTCTCTGGGAAAATACCCAGAAGAGGGGTAGCTGGGTCGTACGGTGGATCCATCCCTAATTTTCTGAGGAGTCTCCACACTGCTTTCCAGAGAGGCTGTACCAGTCTGCAGCTCCACCAACAGTGTGCTAGTGTTCTGAAGGTCCTCTTTGGATCCCACTTCTGACACCAGTCTGTAAAAAAGCAAAACTTTAGACAATAAATTTAACAGAGTTTATTTGCAAGAAACGATTTATGAAACAAACAGCACCATGAACGAGTGAAAGTGCAGAGAGCTCTACCCAGAAAGGCAGACAAACAGTATTTATAGATTGAAAAAGGAAGTGACATACTGAAATAGCCTGATTGGTTACAGCTCAGCGTTTTCCTTTTCTGGACACGTCTGAGCAGTTTGCAACCCACAATTGGGTAAAAGTTCCACTGCTGTGATTAATCTCTGTGACTTGTTACAAGAATGTACTCTCAAATTAGGTTGCAGTTTTTCAATGTGTGAAGTTTTATTACCATTTGTTATGTGTGAAGGCAGCTTTAGGTCAAATTTAATTTAATAGAAGTGCTCCGGCTGGGATTGGGGCGGAGGGCAGACAGGGTCAGAGCAGAAGGTGGGGGAGGCTGTCCCCTGTGGCTGTGGTCATATGGGGGGCCAAGGCAATTAGGGGACAGACTTCCAATGGAAGGCGGGTGGCTCCCCCAGCTTTAGGCTCTGTACAGCGACCCTCCAGGAATCAAAAGGCACAATGCGTTGTCACTGTGTTCTACCTCAGCTGCTGCCTGAAGGGCTAGTCCGAGAACATTCGCGATTGCAAACGATCTTACAGATAGTCTAACTATAGTTGACTGGGCTTGGCAGTGGTTGGGAGGGTTGTGAATGCCCTGGTTTGCTCAATGGATCATTAAAAATGCCCCACACTGTGTGTGACCCTGTTCGCCCTTACTGATTATCTCACTGTTGTTCAGTTTCATTTCTTAAATGAATGTGACTCCTTAAACAATTATCCCAGCATCTCCTGACCTTTACACAGCCCATGTGACAAACCTGGGACTTTAAGACTGAAGGCTTTCTCCTCTGGCCTGCAACCTGGGAACCCTAGGAGACTTTTTTTTTTTTTTTTTTTTTTTTTTAAAGAAAGAGGGACAGTGAGAGAGAGAGAGAAAGAGAGAAACAACTTTATTTAGTTTTTCACATGGCCTTAGTTGCTCCAACACTCAGTTGTGTATGTGGTGTTGGGGTTTGAACCCGGGTCCTCGTGCTTGCCAGGCAAGCGCTGAAACCGCTGAGCCACCGCTCCAGCCCCTCCTAGGAGACTTTTAAGATGACACTTGGGACACTTGGGAAGTGGCATGGGAACATATCCCAAAGGAAGGAGTGCCATTAAGAAACTGCCGTAGCCTGAAAGAGACCCAGAGCTCAGATGCTCAGTTTCCTTTCTTTCCCACCCCCCGCCCCAGGGCTGGGGATTGAACCCAGGGTCTTGAAAATGCCTGACAAGGGCTCTACCACTGACCTGCACACCCTGCCCCGGCCCCAATTTTATTTAATTCGTTCAACAAACACATTATAAATCACATATTGTGTGCCAAGCCCTGTTCTTAGTGTTTTAACAAACTCACTGAATTCTCCGAACAATGCACGAGGCAGGAGCTATTACCAACCTCACAGATGGACAAAGAGCCTGGGAGAGGCTCAGTGTTTGGTCACATACCTAGTTAGTGAGAGGGCCCCGACTTGAACCTGGCCTGGAGTCTGAAGCCCCAGCTCTGCCGCCTCTGCTTTGATTTTCCTAGTTTTGGGGCACTGTGATGGGACCCTGCAGCCCAGGCAAAGAAAACCTGAGTGTCTCACGCATGCAGCCAGAGTCTGAGCCCCTAGTAGCAGTCAGGGCAGGGCGGGGAGGAACAGACTGGGAGAAATTGAGCTAGATTTCTGGTAGAAAAGAACCTTAATCCGTTCAAAATCCCTCATTTTATAGATATCAAAGCTAAGATTCATGATGAGGTAGGGACTCCCCAGGTTCCAGCGGGGAGTCGGTGTCCCAGCTTGCAATGACGATGCCAAGGCCACTGCGCCTGGCTTGGAGATGAGGTCTGTGAGGCTGCCCCTGTGTTCAGCCAGCGTTCCTGTTTGAAAACCCTTGCCCAACAGCTTGGCCATGTGTAACAAGAATCCTAAAACAGCCTACACTCCTTGGATGGAGTAATATCACCCTTGGGAAGGTCGGGGATGGAAAGATTGCAAAGATGCAAAAATAGCAAGCTTAATAGCAAAAATTGGGAACAACCCCAAGTCCTGACCGCAGGAAAATCCCTAAGCTCGCTGGAATATGTCATCACAATGAGAATTAATGAGCAAGCTAAAGCGACCTGGATGTGAACCATATCGACAGGTAGAAAATAATCCCCAGGGTAAAACGCAGAATCTTTTCTCTACTGTGTATGCCGCGAAGCCAAGGCCATTAAATAACACAAGCCCTCGCTTAAACGCTTTCTCACGGGGGAAAGGTGCAGCGGATAGGAACGGGCTTCTACTGCTGGAGAGAAAGTACATTGATTAACCCCTTTGTAAAAGTAGTTTGGCAACTTTAGTTAGAACCTTAAGAATGGGACTGGAGCGGTGGCTCAGGGGTTATGGTGCTTGCCTGGCATGCACAAGTACACAGGTTCAAACCCCAGCACCCACATACACAACTAAGTGTCAGAGCAACGAAAGCCATGTGAAAAACTCAATAAACGTTGATTCTCTCTCTCTCACTGTACTTCGCTCTTAAAAAAAATAATGTCATGAGCTGGGTGCTATGGCACATGCCCCAATCCCAGCAACACGGGAGGCCGAGGCATAAGGATCACAGGTTCAAGGGCAACTCAGCGAGACACTGTCTCAATGTAAAACGTAAAAAGATAATAAAATAATGAAATAAAAATCAAAATGATGCAATGAAACTTGGATTGCATGGATAACCACTCAATAGAAAAGTCTAGAAGCAAATGACAATAATAATGTTTCTGGACAGATAGAGTAAGATGACGTATTTTCTTTAATACTTTCTGAAAAAAAATTTTTAAAGAGAGAGGGATAGTGAGAAATTGAGAATGAATTTTTATTTAGTTTTTCACGTGGCTTTCGTTGCTCCCACACCATTGTGTACGTGGTGCTGGGGTTTGAACCCGTGTACCTGCACATGCCAGGCAAGCGCCGTAACCACCGAGCCACTGCTCCAGCCCCACTTTCTGAAATTTTTGTAGTGAGTATTGTATTATTACTTTCATAGCCAGGGGACAAAAGGATTAAAAAAAAAAACAAAACAAAACCACACTACTTGTAGGATGATTCCTTGATTAACTCCATACCCACCTGGCCCCATTCACTAAGTGTTTTTTTTTTTTTTTTTAAGAGAGGGATAGTGAGAGACAGAGAAAGAGAGAAATAATTTTTATTTAGTTTTTCATGTGAGTTTCATTGCTCTGAGACTTCGTTGTGTGCGTGGTGCTGGGATTTGAACCCGTGTCCTCGCGCATGCCAGGCAAGCGCTGTAACCGCTGAGCCACCGCTCCAGCCCTCACTAAGTGTCTTATTCAAAATTTTTGGAGAGCCTGGCCTTTTTCAGTTACTTGGATAGGTGCTGGGAACATAAAGTCCAAAACCATTTGGGCCGTGCCTTGCCACGTCGCTGGGGGCGTCAGGCAAGCAGGCCACTGGTCAGTCAGTAGGATAGTTGCACCCTGGTTCATCGGTCTGGTTCTCAGTGTTTAAGCAGTTTGTGTGGTGCGAATCCGCGTTCATGTTCCTTTGCTTTTCCTGGGTTCCATGTCAACGGCATGATTTGCTTGCCTCGCTGACTAAGTTATACTCTTCTGGGGCAAAGACTATGGAGTCTGTTTAGCCCTACCACCTGATCCACAGCCATGTGCTGCACAACAATGTCGCAGTCCCTGACAGACCACAGTGGTCCCGTAGATCGTACGACGGTGGTGTCGTGAGATTACAGTGGAGCTGGAGAATTCCCATCACCTAGTGAGGTTGTGACTGTGTGACGCGGTCGTGCAACTGTTCTCATGGGTTTGTATTGAGGTACACAGACCCACCGCGCTGCCAGTTGTACAGAAATATAGCACATGCGGTCATGTGTGGCGCGTGATCCTTGTTGGTGGCAATGACTGTTGCTGGAATATGTGTTTAGCAGACTGTACCTCTTCCCAGGACTTTAGAATATACTCCTACTGACTTAGAGAACACGTTGACTGTGAGACAGGCACTTGCTCACCTCAGGGTGCTGACTGCATCACTTCCTCTTGTGCTTGATTGAACCCCATGTCTTGTCCATCATGGCCCTAGGAGCAACAGGCTCTGCCATGCATGTATCACACAGGCTAGAGGTTTTTTTGTTTTTTTTTTTTTAATTAGAAGAATATAGAAATACAGTTGAGGGGGAAACATTATCAAAACATTAGCAATCAATGGATCAGATCATGGATAACCACCTTGGGTTTTACCTGTTGCAGTTTCCGCCAGAACTCATGCATTAAATGGGTAGTTCGTGGAGGAATGACATCGGCTTCTGGGATGGTTCCCCCGTCTTCCCAATCTCCAGACTCCTATGAGTTCTTCATA